>CM031879.1:55897268-55934525 GCA_018697195.1 Certhia americana | reverse complement strand
TCTATTCTATTCTATTCTATTCTATTCTATTCTATTCTATTCTATTCCTGACTTGCAATGAGAACCAGTAAAGGATTTACTGACATTTGTTTTTCTGCTCTCCCCATCTGTGCGTTTTTCTCTCTCTTTTTTTTTTTTTTCATTCCAGTTCATAGAATGTTGTAAAAAAGGAGCCAATTTGTTAATCCAAGGACCTGATCACTGCTCCTTGTTGCACCATGCTGCCAAGGCTGGGAACGGCGAGATTGTGAAATACATCTTGGAGCATGGTGAGTCCCAGTAGACAAATCCACAGAGAGCTGTACTTCAGCCAAGTGTCAGTCAGGCAAAACCACACCAGGCTGCTGGAAGTGGCCTCACTCCTCTGTGGTGTCCCTCAGTGAAATATCCACCTGCAGTATGTGGGAGCAGGAGGCTGGGAACGGGGTAGCGATGAGAGTGATGGCTCCAGATAAAGTGTGAAAGGAAGAATTAGAATGGCTTTTGAGGAGGATGATGTTTTTTACCTTTGAATCAGCTGGGGGGCTGTGAAGAAGAAGCATGAAGCTCTAGTTAAAACCTCTGGCATAGGAATCCTCTGAACTGTTTTTCAATTAGAGCATATGTTGTAGAAAGCATCTAATCTCTTTAAATATTTGCAGGGACAAAGACCCCATACAACCACTGCTATTATTTCAGCATATAGTAACACACTGGCCAAGAATCTGCTTGCTCTTTTTCTAGATTGATTCACCTAGTGTCCATTCCAACCAACCTTTGAAGATTATGTCTGTTAGATTCCAAACAGCCCAACAGCAAAAACTCAGGATCTCCATTTTGTACGGATAGACTGCAATCATGGCATTGCCCTTTTTTCCTTTTCACTCTTCTTATCTTTGTCAGTAACAGAGGTTGCAGGCTATGTAGCAATATTTTTGTGTCTGAGGCAGTCACAGTTAGGAGCTTCTGCCTGTTGAACCACTGTAACCTTGTTCCCTCACTGCTGGAGAGTGGCACAATAATATAGTCACTGCTCTGCACACAGAGCTAAAATCACAGTTATCAGCCTCCTTCACTGTAGGACAAGTTTTCTGGTTGTGACTCTTCTCTGACTGCATTTCAAAATATCAATGGTTGTTTTGGCTTCTGAATGTCAAAATCAGCTGCATTATTTCAGCAGCAGCGTTAATGTGAACACAAACACTGCCCCTGGCAATTAGGATAAGTGTTAACTAATGCTCCAAGGCATTGCACAAATTGTACAGAGAGAAGAAAACAGCACAACTCCTAAGAAAGGAAGAAGGAACAGTGCATCTCTTCAAGCTTGACCCCTAAGTTAGGTGTCAGGTATTCTATAGGTCCAAGTTCCTGCACTGTCAGCAGCAATCTGTGACTTAGTTCATTTGCTCTGGTAGGACAGAGGCACTTTCAGTGGTAGATGGAAGTGAGGAGGGCATCCTTAATAGCAACAGGCTTCTAGCAAGATTAACTCAAAGGACATCGTAATCAAGGTGGTCATTGGAGCAACAATAAGTGAAAGTGATTCATGCAACAGTTACCTGTGCTCCTCTTATTCCTTTAGATAAACATAAATGTCTAATGTCATTTTCCCTTGGATATCCAGCACATTTGCTTGGGTCTGCAATATAGTACAAAGGGCCCAGAGGAGCCCTGACCTGCCCTGAGAGTCAAAGCCCAAGCAAGAATCTCTGTCATTCCAAATGCATCCCAAGGCTTGCCCATAGGTATATCAAATGGCACAAAATATCTGTGTGTGGACAAGTGAACCATGTCCCAAAAATCTGACTGAGAGGTGTTGCCCTGCTCTTGCATATTTTTCTAAGCCTTCTAATTGTTTTGGATTTTTAGAGTCAGTTTTCCCACTCACGTTTCTGTAAACAGTGATTGTTTACATTCCTCTCTAGAGGAAGCAAGACACGATGGACTTTCGGCTTGACCAGTGAGGTCAGAGAGGTGGCAACCTTTCTTTCCAATCACTGGACATTTTTACAATGGTATATAAGTCAGGGTCTCACAATAAACTTCCTCTTTTTCTCCCCTTCTTTGAGAAGAGCTGTCTGCATGTGTGGTTCATTTCTTGTCAAATAACGACAGAGAGGGGCTGAATTGTTCTTTTACTCCTTCATGAATAGATACCTACACATAGATAGGTCAGTGCAGTTGCCTTATATCCAAATAATGGCTGTTTTTCTCACCAGTTCTAATAAACCTTACCAGTGCTAACTCAACCTCCTATTTAACTGGATTATCACGTTAGTCACAGTGCACACATGTGCCACTGAATTTTGTAGACAGGCATGATTTTGCTTTATTTTCTTACTACCCCTGGTCTCTTTTCACACTGCACATGACCTGTGCCAGTTCACTGTGGTAGATGCTTCTCTAGGATTTTTATTAGACACATATACTTTAATTTAGTCACAGTATGACCCGGTTACTGTTCTTTTGGTGAAGGTTTAAAGTGAGATAATTTAAACTGATAAGAAGCAGGGAATCCATGGGAATTTTTGAAGTAAATAGAGAAATGCGAGGGATTAATGACTGGTAGACAAAGACAAATCAGAAGGTTGAGCAAATGTCAGCTCAGTTCCTCTCTCCCCATTTTATCCCTAAGGATGGCAGGAAGCTTTTGCAGCTTTCCAGACATATGTCATCTGGGCTTCTCCAAATGTGTTGTTTGTTTAACATTCTCTGGGGATCAGGGAATGCACAATCTAATAGAGGCCTCCTCTCTTCTCCCACCAAGCAATTAATGAAACTCATTTCTACTCTGGGCACTTCTCAGCCATAAATGAGCTCTCTTGCTGAATCATCATCATCATCATAATGTCTTTGTTTTTCTTTGCATTCTCTGGCGTTTGGCATCTTCTCAGCATTAATTACTGTACATGACCTGATCCAATGCTATCTAAGGGTTTCCCTGCATGGAGCTTGTTTCTGCCGATATCCACCCATAAAAATGTCATAAAAATGAGTCTTACTTCTGCTCTGGCAATTACCTCTGCCTAGTCACACTTCCTCTGTAGTTTGTCTGTTTCCCATACATGGCTGAAGACAGTGAATTATAATAGGAGTTCCATTGTAAAATACCCTCAAGTACGTAGAAAATGTATTATTAACCACACCAAGGAAAAATCTTCTGAATAACTCTAAAAAATAACTGCAACAAAAGAAAGCAAAACTCACTGCTCCAGGAACTTTAACTGTCTAGTACAAAAAACAGTGGGGTGAATCCAACACAATGCAGGAGTGGCACACGTTGAACTGGGATTGCAAAGGAAGGAAAATGGCTTTGCAGTGCTGTCTTGTGTGGAGATTGCTTTCTGCAAACATGCAGGGTGCATTTTTATGAAAGGTTATTCTGTGATCATGATCGGAATGATTTCAGATGTTAAGGGGAGGAAAATAACCTACCCTAAATCAGAAATAGCAAAGATGAGTCATACAGGGGGACTGCTGTGCAATACTGCCAGATAATTCACTGTAGCCCAGCACAAGCCTGGAATAGCAGCTGAAGCACCAATGTAGAAGGTGTCAGGACAACAGCTGCTAGCTGCTGCTGCAGGAAAAGTTGTGCTGGCTGCTGCTCCAATAAAACACTTTGTCTCTATCCCCTGTGCAGGAAGGGCAGACACACTGAGACACAGACCTATCATTTGTTCAAAATTGTCCACCTAAATCAGGAATCATTTGCTTTCAGTAGAAGGGTCAGCTTTAAAAACTTGTCTGTAGCTGAGGCAAGAAATTCTTAGCTAGAAACTGATGGCCAAACTCAGTAGGTATCAGAACCACAGCTTTTTAATGCCACAGCAGCAGCTGCATCACATCCTAATGCAAATACATTAGAGAAGAGTTAACTGTATGCTTGCTTAACACAAGCAGAATTAAGGAAGGCATAAGAACCTGTGTTAGAAAGAGGGCCTCCTAAATAATCTGTTGTAGTGGTCCCAGTAATCTGTATTTGGTATCAAACTTGGATTAGAGTTTTTCTCTGGCAGCTGTGAGAAATTTGTAATTTATAAACACTATGCAAATAATTCCATTTGCCTTGTCCTTGTCTTCTCTAGACATTCAAACCCCAGAAATTTAATAGTTCATCTATGGTATTTCAATTTTAAACAGAAGAGAGGAAAGATGTTTACAGTTGCCTTAGGAGGCTGTGGTAGAAACTTCTGATGCAGACAGTATGCATCAGGGCCCTCAAAACTCAATGTCGTTGCTTCACTAGAAAGCATCCCCAATGAAAACAAAAACAATGTTTTCATTAATCTTAGTGATGCAAATTCCAGAGTTGAGAGCCATCATGGGATCTGGATTTGCATCTTGACCAGATTCAGGAGTTCCTTGGAAGACTTTAGGAAAGCAAATTTTGCTGTATAGATGTATATACAGAGTTGTATATTGGGGACAAAGTTTGAAAAGTTGTCAGAAAGAAACACTGAATGAGAATGAGTTTTTATGACACTTGTTAGTATGTCTTGATTTGTGTAACGTTTTAGTGGTCATTTGTGGGGGGGGCCTGAATAGAAAACAGTTCAGTTTTTCCTAAATTTTAGGGCAACACAGCTGACAGACATGTAGGAAGGAATGCTCCCATAACCTGACTAGACTTTCTATTACAGAGGAAATTCTGAGGTAAAAGATACTAGCAGAAAAAAACACTGTTAATTTTCACATCAGGTAAAAAGAAGAGTGTAGATTTGGGGAAAAACTAGAAATAGTTCTGAATTTCCAGTTTACTCTTATTTTAAAAATACTCCCACTTTGAATGTAAGGATCCACATCCAGTTTTGTCCCCCAGATAATAACCTCAATCAGGTTATTAAACAAAGAGGGTTTTGAAAGATAAACATCCAGAAATGTTGATAGTGATTTACATTACTGATTAGAGTAAATGCCCTTCTTCCCTGGTTCTGTGAAGGACTGACAGGACACGGGACTGGCAGGGGTTAATATCTGTGGGTCTCCTGTGTGTAGCTGTAACCACATCCATTGGAGAGGGCTATGCTGTGGGCTCAGAGGCCTTTCAAGAATGTGTGGTGTTGTATATTTTGGAAATACCTCTGAAATATGGTCACTTAAAGTGATTTTTTTTGTTGTAGTGAGCTCAGCGAAGGAGCAGCTGCTTTAGAGCATCTCCTTGCCTTGCCTCCTCCCATACCCATACTCAGGCTGCTTTCCCTTCTGAGAAACTGGAGAAGGGCTTTGCTGGAGCAAAAGAGGGCAAAAGAAGAGAAGGAAAAAAGTTAATAATTCTAAACAGACAGTCTATGGGCGATGTTGAGGAAAGAGAGTGATCTCAGCTGGGCTTCCCCTCAGTGCGTCATGCTTTTCAGCTCTTTTCATACAAACTTCTCCCCCCACCCTGTCCCCCTGTCCCCATCCTGCCATTCTTCAGCCTCCCAGTCTCTTTTTCCCTTTCTCTCTCTTTTTTTTTTCCTCCCTCCACCTCTCCACACATTTCTATCTTTTGTTTTTATTTCCCCCCCTGCTGTTTTCCTTGATAGAAATCTCACTCATGCATTTCCCTTCCGGATTTCTATTGGGTTATTTTGTCCTCTTTCTCTCTGTGCCTTGGTCCCCTTTTCTTTCTCTGCCTCTTGTCCCAGAGTAAAACAGCCGCCTCCCTGCTGGGTCAGGATGACAGTGCCGTTAGCTTTCCCAGTGCCAGCCCTTCCCACATCTGTGCAGCTTTTGTCCCTGGGCAGAGGGGGATTTGGAATGGTCGGTTGGCAGCGCCAGGGAGACTGATATAAAAATGAGGTCCAAAAAAGAGGGGAAAGGGAATTAGGAGGAGGGCGTGAGATGGTTTAAGAGAAGCACAAGTGAAAATAAAGAAGAAAAGGGCACAGCTCAGGCTGTGAGTTGGGACATTTCAGCTTCAGAGACAGGCCAGAGAGAATGAAATTAAAGGATCCTGGTACCACGTTGTGCAGCTAACTATTAACCCCAGTATCTGGCCTTTATGTATGACTCAGATGGAGTCATGGCTCTCCCATGAATTGCTTAATTTGGGACAGTATCCAGGAGAGCACCCTCCTCAGGCAGGGTGTACTTGTCATCTCCTCAGGTCTGTACTCACAGGCTGCCCTCAAAGTCCTCAGCACTCACCACCTCTGTCCAAGCCCTGCTATTTCTTTCTGCTTCACGAGTTGTCCTTTACCCTTGGCTTCTCTTCAGGCACACTCTAATCCAAGCTTTCTTCTCCCTCTCAGGTCATATTCTTCTAACTACTCTCTATTTTACTACCTTTACTTACCTTTCAACAGCTGCTTCTGCTTACTTGGGCAAGTATCTCTGTGTCCCATAAAGCCAGACCTGTCACCCAGTTCTACCTTGGCAATACAATCTTCCTTGCTTCAACCATGAACAGAAATAATAGGTGGCAGTGCCTTCTCTAACACACTGCAAGCTATTCCTGCTTACCTATGACTGGGATGTGGCATTTCAGGAAGCTATACTAACATGATTTTCTCCTAGGAAATGTAAAGGACTTCTTTTCTTCATATGTATTTCTTTAATTGTCTTTGTAGTTTCTCAGGCATTATCTTTTTTTCCTCTCAACAAGAGGCTCTGCTTATCCCCCTTTATCCTTCTTCTTGATCCTGGGAGCTCAGGGGTAGTGACTGATTCTTCTTCTTGATAGGCAGGAGTGAACACACAACTGCCAAGTGTGGAGATGAGGATGTGTGGTGGTAGAGTCAGGGTGCATTAAATAACTGACAGTGGCTACTGAGTTTGGAGAACAGTCATGACAAGTATGCAGTGGTGCACAATGCCCTGTGCACTGAGAACTAAGCACCACCCTTTCTCATGATGACAGAAGGAGCCTGCAGCTCCAGGAGCCCCAGTGATACTCCATGTATAAAAGCAGTGAGGTAAAGACAGGCTGCTCTGATCTGTTTTGACACACACTCAGTGAAAGGATTGTAGAGAGGTTGTGTATAGGCCTTTGTAAGCAAGTAGTGTGAAATTCCTCAGTTTCAGGTGAGATTTGCTGTAAGCTCTTGAGGGCTCTTGATTTCAAAGTCACACTGTGCTGGAGAGAAATATTCATGTGCAGGAAGGAAAAGTCTTGTAAAGTTTCCCTGTTCCCCTTGCTAACTGCACTATGCCATCTAACACTACACTCCAGAACAGCGGAGAGAAGAATAATATGACAGACTTGCAAAGGAAAAGTTGAGGGTTTTTTTCGAATTATACCCAGATCCTAGCCTTTCCACATCAGTGTAATTCCGTGATGGAATTTGCTGCTATAAATATCTGCCTGTAGTGAATACCAAGGACAAAAGGACATTAACACAAATGTATTATTTTTTTCCCCACTTAACAAAAATCTTTTCTGTTTTTCTTAATCTTTCTTTCCTGATCATTGCTAACCATTAGAGTACAGGATTTGCATATCAATATAAAGACTGCTGGGAATATTCCACCCTGATCTACATTTTGTATAACACTATTAAATGGAGTAGCACAGGGATGTCATTCAGGATGGAATTTGGCTAATTTCAACTTCCTAATGACATTTTCCCTCTAATACCAACAATAGATTTTAACTTGCAATATATCAGGGTTTCCAGTATATCAGCACTTTCAATGTACTGTACTTATGTGAACCACTTAATTGAGCAAGGTGAAGAGTGAGAAAATAAACTCCATGAATATTCATTCCCAGTATAATTTAGAGGCTGCTACTCCCTGTTGCTGACACTCCAGCAGTGACTGTGCATTCAGAATTTTATTAGTGCAAGGGCTCGCACAAGCAAATATTACATTGAAGTTTGATATATTTGTGCAGGTTGAGCTTTCATTTGGCTTCTTTTATATATTTTTACTGGGAATCTACTCCTGGTAGCCTTATTTTTTAGTCTTGCAGACAAATGCTATATGACATACCTGACTATCTTTTGCAGGTCCATCTGAATTACTGGACATGACAGACAGTGAAACGTAAGTACAACCTACTCGGTCCTTCAGGTTATGTGTGTTAAATTAGCAGACTCCTTTTGCCTTTCAAGTGCAAAACTGTTAAATAGGAAAAAGCTTGTAAAATGACACAGCTCTTCAAAAACAAACAAACAGATGGCCCCCTAAAAACCATACATCAGCCACCTCATATGCGGCTTTCTTGCCTAAAACAAACATTTCTTGGATTTGCAGAGGACTTTCTCCCTTTTCGTCCCGGGCTTCCTTAATCTTTCTAGAGGAATAGAAGCCCTGCTTGTATTTTGATGTTTCTCGCCTCCAACTACTTAAGGGACCAACCTGAAGAGTAAATTCCAAAAGGCAGGAAATTACTTTTCTTGCTCTTCACCTTTTTTTTTCAGTCCCTTCTTGATTCATTCAGGGTGCTCTGCTTAAGCTCTCCCAAGTGGCCAGGACCTGTGCAGTTGAAGGTTTCTATCAAGTAGCTAAAGCATCAATCAGGGTCTGTTCTTACATTAAAAACCTACCCAACCCAAACAAACTACTTTCCTTTCCAATTCCCGATTTTTTTACACCTTGTATAATCAAAATTTCAACAAAAGTATGTAAGGAAAGCATGACTAATCCTGGAAAATATGTGTAGTACATGTGAAACAAAAGCAGTCTTTCTCGAAGGGATCAAGGCTACCGTTTCTCATCCCACAGTGCCCTCCTCTGCTAACAGAGAACACCTTTTGCACAAGGTGCATGAGTGAAGTCCTGAGGTCCTTTTCATGCAGGAGTGTAGCACAATCACATAAAGTGTCAGCGAGCATATCTATGAGGGCTTCCCTTTACAGGGGTTCCTCCAACTCTTGGAAAGGGAAGGTTCAAGCTGTAACTGGCAGTATGAATTTGACTTTTGGTCCTCAGGGGGAAATTGGATAGTATCCTATTCTGGTACTAGTTCTCATGCAGCAAGGGCATATTTATTACAAGATTGCCTCTTAATATTTCAACTTCCCCTGTCATGGATGGGGGCTGAGATTCCTTTATGCAGTCTGTGTAGGTAGGTGCAAGGCTTGTCCTGCTATGTGTATTTCTTGTCATTTGTTATTTCACAGATTATGTAATGGCCCTACTTGTTGGATGCTGGTATTAAGGACTCCTTTTCAACCCACTCAAAGCATACGTTCCTCTTCCTCCTAGGCAAATCTAGATAGATTTCTTTACTCTCAATAAAGAGTAAGCCAGTTTCAGAATCCTGTCAGACTTAGCGCCAGTCTGAGTGAGAAGTTTTGCAGCAAATGTGCTCCCACTACACAGTCTTCTCTTCTGAAAAGCATATATTTCATCTCCCCTAATGGCTCAGGAGTCCAGTGGTGGAAAACACAAGGGACTTCTTGGTCTCATACATCCAAGAGAGCAGGGTACCAGAACCGGGGAAGCAAGTGCACCAGTCATAGCTTTGATGGGTAGGATTTTTCTAGGATGACTCCAAGAATGAGGTTGAGGAGAGAAATTGCAGGAAGATACAAACCCTGTTGCTGTTTCACCTGCTGTGAAATAAGTAGGTGGCTAGCTTGCCTCTGCAGCAGTTAACAGAGCTGGTGGTTGGATAAGAATGTGACATTCAGTCCTCTGAATACATAAAACCTGTGCATGTTTCTTTCCCATCCCTCAGAAGTTCTTCGTCTGCTATTTGTGCATTGCAGGCTTTCCTACTGAATCAAGGATGTAGATGCTAAGGGAGAGAGTGCACAAGTCTACCCCTGCCAGCAAGAGGGAACCTCGCAGAAATGCAGCATCCTTCTGTGTCTATCCTCTGCACCTCATGCTTCGTAAATGTACATTGGTGTGATGTGTCTCACTGCTGGTTTCTGTACTTTGGTTTAGGGGTGAGACAGCATTACATAAGGCAGCCTGCCAGCGCCACCGCGCCGTCTGCCAGCTCCTGGTGGATGCGGGAGCCTCTCTGAGAAAGACAGACTCCAAGGTAACGAGCTCCATCAGCCACTCTCAGACTGCTGCAGCCAAGCAAGACCCATCAGCTTCCATCCCTGCTGTTTGCATGACCTGGGCTTCCTTGTGTGTGCTGAGGGCAGCTCCTTTTAAGCAAGCTATTTTTGTAGAGAAAACTGTATTGTTTTAAACAAGTACAAGAGACTTCGCTTCAGTCCCCATCATGGGTCACTGTCACCATAGTGAGAGCCTGGCCTCACCCTATTCGCTGCACTGGGTGTGAATGAGACATCTCCATGACACAGCAGTATGCTCCTCCTGTGTTGTCAAAAGGGAGGCTGTGGGCAAGGACCACCTGCAGGAGCCTTGGTTTCTGATTGCACAGCATCTGTGGGGCTTGATTAGTGTGGCTGACTTGCTTTGTGAGGATGGCTAACTCTTTTCTTTTGCCCTGGCTTGCCCTTATGCTCAATGATGCGACACTAACCACAGCACTCTCTTGGTGTAAGATTGACTGAGAAAGAAATCTGGGAAAAATTAAATCCAAGGAATATTCTGTCATTACAACAATCTGATTGCTTAGGAACATGGTCCAGAAGCTGCCTCTCTGAGCACAAGCATGACCCTCTGGGGTCAGTCAGCACCTGAGAGTGAGTTGATTCTCTGGACTCCAGTCAGAAGCACCTTTGCTGCAGCCAGACAGTCAAAACCAGTTCCTACCTTCTTGGGCTCTATGAGATGGCCTATAATGGGAAGAGAGATCATCTATGATTCTGTGATCCTTTGTTCAGATGACAGAATTGTACATTGCAAAGAGCTTTCTGAAACAGATGAAATCCAGACAAGTGGCTTCTGGTTTGTTAATTGTCTTATGCCTAGAAATTATCTGTTGTTCTAAACATGTTAGCACAAGACTTTCTCTTCATGTTTCTTATTACAGGGCAAGACCCCTCGTGACAGGGCTCAGCAAGCTGGTGATCCAGATCTGGCCTCCTACCTGGAGAGTCGACAAAACTATCAGATGGTTTCCCACGAGGATCTAGAGACAGCAGTCTGATGTCTGAAAATGTCCAAGAGGATCCCTGGAAGTCTCGAGACTGCACCTGAGGCACTCAGGCATCGTGTGAGGAAGAAACTGATGGAACCCACATGTCTCTCACTCTTGAGGAAAATACCTGAGGACATGCCACCAGTTTCTAAGGGCTACTGAGTCTTGCTGCGGAACAGTTATGTTCCATAAGTTAGCCCATGATGGATGAGGTGGGACACTCAAAGGTCTGTGGAATCCATAGGCCACAAAAATTTACCTTTATTGCTTCCAGCAAGTAGCATGAACTTCTCCCATGTTCATCTGTACAATTTATTAAAAAAAAAAAAAAAAAAAAAAAAGGAAAGAGTAAAGAGGGTGTGGGGGAACAAAATCCAAACTAACTGGTACATTAAGCCACCCAACCAGGCTCTCCACCATCCTTAAAGTTTCCTGCATTGCTTTTATTCTCCTGTTCCCCTCACTTCTCATCAGTTAAATATTACCTGTTATCTCTGTGTTGTCTTCACAAATGATCAGGCAGTAGCAAAATATTTGAGGAGCTCTGGATGCCCTTAAAAAATACCCAGTGTTTTTGCCAGCTCCATTCCCTCCCTTGCCATCCTCTTGTAAGCTGTTTTGTCACTACTCAGCCACCACAGATTTCCCTTGTTTTTGGAGAGGATGCTGCTTATTGCCTTGTTTCCCAGGATATGGGGCATGGTTAGATTTACAGCAGTGACAAAACCCAACCTCATCATTGCTGGACATTCGGTTATGGTATCCTCCTGAGACAGGCATTTGTATGGAAAGGAGTTTTATGGGATATGCCATGCTGAATGGCAGAGCAGAAAGTCACCAGGTAGGTTGCTGGTGACATATCACTTTTGTGCATGTAATGCCTGACCCAGTTCTTCCCAGGTTTCAGGCCTGCCTAGAAATTGATAGCTGTTCTTTACTTCTGGAAAGATGGGTTTTATACTGGCGACAGGTGTGTGTAAGACTGAGGGAATTCTGATGGACTGACTGACAGACCTAGTCCCCTTTGTAGCACAGCCAGAGGGAGGAAGGAGACCTGGGACATCAGCAGCCAGCCTGGGCTCGCTGCTGCCGGCAAACAAATGGGGACTGGCCTGGTCACACTGGGAATGGGAAAACCTTCTTTGACTGAACCTGTAAATTATCTGATTTTTCAAGGGAATGAAGTTTTGGGTTGTCTGTCCCTGGAGAAGGACAAGCAGCAGCCCTTTGCCTTGATACCCACACTGGTTTGAAATGTAAAGCTTAGCTGCTGTAAAGGCCGACTGTGTCTTCTGTACCAATCTGTTCTCTGTCTTATAACCATAAAAGAAGAGAAAGCAAACAAATGCACAGGCATAAACAAAATGTTTCACCTTTGAGTTTCTAATTGCTACAGATAGCTGACAAAATAGCAGAGCTTCCACTTCTACTTTTTCAGACCAGTGCCCATGAAGACATTCATGGCTGACTTTTGGCATAACTCTTGCAATACATTTTTGAGTTTTGCTTTGTTGTTTGATTTGAAAGATCCACTAGTATTTGTTTTCACATGCCTTGCTAGGGGTAGCGCTCTGATAGACGGTGATCATCGGGGTTACATACACTTGGAAACCATGAAAATAACTCAGGTCATTATCCAGATAAATTTTTCTTCTTTGGTAGAAATGGAGGAAATCAAATGAATGCAGGTTATTTTTTTCTTTTTCTTGTTTTTTTTTCTTAACCACGAGCGATTGTTGTGGTAGGGAGGGGGGAGCTGAAAAATATATTTTAATTTTTTTTTTTTTCCTCTTTTCAAAAGTTCATTTGATATGGGCAAAATGTTTCTTCAGTATTTCTTCCTCTGGAAGGAAACTATATATATTTGTAATCTATAGATCAATGGTGACATGAAATGTATTTTGTCTTATTTTCTGTCTTTACCTTTCTCATTTAAAAAATAAAATATGAAAGCCAAATTACTTCCCTTGATAATTATCCAGGGGCTTGTGAAGAAAATAAGTATGTGTATATATTAGTACAGAATTTGGCAACTGTTAAAATAAAAATCAGAATATAGTTTTGGTGTATGTGATATTTCCACATGGAAAGATCCTCACACTGTGGTTTCATGGTAGGCCTTGCATCATTTCCTAGCTGTGAGAAAAGACATTACTGTAATATTTCTATACATTTGATGACAATAAGAATTATGTTACCATCACTTTAATCTTTTGGTTTGCTTTACTGATCTGAGGACTGGAGGAAGTTTCAATAGCACAGGAGCTTGGCTCTGTCCTGTGCTGAGGCCAAGCTGAGTATGGTCACTGAGCCTGTGACAGCTCCCTGATCCTTGGGTCTCAGGAAGCAGGTGGAGCAGTAAAGGCTTGCTTTAATCGCAGGTAGTCTCCAGAAGCCAGATGTGGATTATGATAAGGGAGCTGCTTCTGGTCCCTTTGTCCCCAGTTGTCCTTCCCTTGTCAGCTCAGGAGGTGCCTGCAGCTGTGGCTGGCTCTGGAGCAGCTTGTCAGGATGGGCAGACTTCCCAAGCAATTTTGTGCCATTTGGACTGCACAGAGGAACTCAGAGCACATGAGAGAGCATGGCTTGTCTTTTTCACCAAAAGGTGGAGTACGATGATGTGATCAGAGTGAACCTATTGTGTCTCTGGAAAGCTGCCCGTGCTGTGTGCTCAGTAGGAGACAGCTCTACTGTATGACAAAAAATAGCCCCCAGCCCTGGAGGTAGGAAAGGAACTGGCTGGATGTAGTGCCTTTAATGTTCAAGGTGTCCCAAAGCACTGCACACGTGGTGAACTGGTTTGGCAATCTGTAGGTAAGAGAGCACATCTGCTGTTGTCTACAATGGCTCATGCGTGGCAAGGAATATCATAAGTTGGTTCACTGAGGGCAGTTTGGGGCCAGGATGCTGCAGGACTGTTCCTTACCCCATTCAAGTGTGATGGGATTACCAGAAGCAGGCAGACTCTGCAGCAGTCACGGGTGACACATTTGTATTGAATCTCTGGAGCACTTAGGGTCTAGATAAGTACAGTACAACTGTGCCTGAACTGGGCAGGGCCCAAATTCCAGTGTGCAGCTCGGAGTCCACTTAAATTACATGTAAAGCATTTGGATTTACTAAAAGCATCTGTTCAGTGGCTGTGTCTGTTAATGTGTGTCTATTTCTATATATATGTATATTTATAAATACCAGTATGCATGTATATAGGTGCACACATACATATGTGAACACACTTGAAATTGTGCCATTTGAATGACAGAGTCCTAGGGATGTCCAGCTACTGAAATTGCTGGACTGACAAAATGTCATTTTCCATTTTAGTTTGTTATTAAAGGGAACCTCTTCCAGTAGAACTGAGGAGCTTCCGAATTCTTCCATTGTACTGGTTTTCCTATCTCATTTTGGAGTTAAATGGAGGGAAAGAAAGTATTTATAATATTGATAAAATAAACTTAATTTTGTAATTTAATAGCATCAGTTACTCTTATTATTTCATATTTCAATGCTAGAGGTATCTTTTATGTGTTATTCAAGGCATGACGATGCCATACATTTTTCACTTATTATAGCATAGAATGGCAATGGACAGGGACACCTTGTACTAGACCAGGCTGTTCAAAGCTCCATCTAAGCTGGCCTTGAACACTTCCAGGTGTGGGTCATCCACAACTTCACTGAGTATCCTTTAGTACTGTGAGATGTGAGACTGAGTTTTTGCTTATGTAAAACAGGGATTCAAGGCAAATTTTGCCTGTTACAAAACATGTGTCAGACTCAAGTGGCTCTTTCACCATTTCATGTAGTGTCCTGCTTGTCTGTGTCTTAGCACTTTAGGATATCTGTAGGTGTCTTTACTGAGGCCTGTCACTCTTGCTTTTCCCCAGCAGCAGTAGAATTGCTGAGTCTCAACTCAAGGTGCTGTAGCCTGGATTCAGTCTCCATGAGATGTCCCCTGCTACTTGAGGATTGTCATACAGAAGGACCTCAGAAAATAGTACAAAACCAATGTTTTGTTACCACTGATCTCCACAGGTGTATTTGCTGAGCTGGTACTGTTGTGTAAGAATAGATGAGACACAGTTTTTCTGGTGGTGTGGCTGTGGGAGTTTCCTTTCAGTAATATTTCATGGCCTCTTTGGCTCATTTTTGTCTTTGCTGTGACAGTGAAATGCATGGTAGTGAAAGTTTCTAACACAAATTCATCTAGAAGATGGCTATTTTCCTTTCAGCCATCCCAGATGCCTTCTGTGGGACATGTTTATGTGTTGACCCTTCCAGGATGACAAAAGCATATTCGCATGATCTGTCTCTGGGTATGATATGGGCAAGATACATCAGGTAGCCTCAAGTTTTCTGTGAGTTTAATGGTACTCAAGAAATGTATGGACATGCTGGAAATTTGAATGCCTTGAAAAAACCCCAAGGAAATTCCTTCCTTGCACTCTATGTGCTACAAGAAAAAAGCCGTTCCTGGTGCTGATCCATTTGAGGTGTGTCATTTTCCTTCTTCCACATTTTGCTTCTTTTGCTCCAAACTAACATCTATAGAGAAGTATTTTATAAGAATTATTAAGTTTGCTAGAAGTAACATTTTGATCACCATTTTGCCTATTCTTTTCCATTCATAAGATATTGTTTCCTCTCTTTATTTTCCTTGGTGGATCTGAGCCAAAGTGACACTGGTTTATTAGCTTCCTAATCAGTCTAAAGCATCAAAAGTGAGTATCTTTGGACATTTCAGCAGTCCTGGAAACAGCTTAAATTCCTGTGCCTTTCTGGATGCATAGGACATAGTATTAGACTACTCACTGTGGTACTCATCTTCTCATTTTTCTTTCTTAACAACTATTTTTCTTAGCAATTAATTGCTACAGCCTTGAATTCCATGATCTGCCTGCCAAAATCTGTTGATTGCAGCAGTAACCCAGTAACGTGCTGCAAATTACTCCAGGTGACCCTAGCATGGCTGCTTTTACTCCAGGTTCTGCCATGGCACTGGGCTTCTCTGGAGTGCCTGCCTGAGCTCCCCTGCTGGTACCAGAGCTCAGGGGCTTCCCCTCTCTGGCGTGTTTCCAGCACCACTGCCCGTGGTGGTGCCCACACAGAGTGGTGTTCTCTCATCCCCTGTACATGTGCACTGGAGCGACACCCCCTACCTTGGCCAAGGAATTTCCTGGCCCACGTATGGTGCCATTTGTGCAAAAGGGGAAAATTCCCTCCCTCGGGCCTTGATCACACCAGCAAATTCATTACATTTGACTTCAGTGATTAGGCAGGCTTAGAGCTGAATAACCTTACTGTATTCAGCCATCAGAGTGCATCTTGTCTCCTGCCTTATTTATAAGGTGCCACATTCCAGTCTCAGCTGCAGTTTCTTGTTTCCCTGACTGATTTAAAAAAAGTAAAACAACCAAAAAAAAAAAGCCCCCAAAAGACAAAAAGCCAATCCATCCTATGCAGTACATATGTATCTAGTTACCCAGAGAGTGGGAAAGACAGGCAGATCATTTTAAAGTCCCCTCATTCTGATGTAACACATCATGACTTCTAAGTCTAAAGCCTTGCAACAAAACCCTTTGTTTCAATATTAACACATCTATATTTCAGGAAATAATTTGATGCTAAGCCCTGATAAAACAGTCAGCTTATGCTCTTAGATCTTTTATGTGTCAGAGATTTGGGGAATCTAAGGAGGCATTAATTCTCTTGACAAACGCATGAAGGTAGGTGAATGCCCAAAAAAATTTGTTTCCGTTTTACTGCCCTCACCCACTGGAATTGGAACCCTGATTTCAGAATGCTATTCCAGAATTCACCAATATTTTAACAGCCTCAGCATTCATATGCAAAGTATACAGAAGCTGTAGCATTTTGAAATGCAAGAAATAAAGCATTACTTCTTTGAGCAATATAATACTACATATGTAATTGCCTCATCTCTTGCCAGCCTCCTTTTGCTGGTGAAGTGCTACACCTGGCTCTTCAATTAGTCCCTGTCTGGGAGGCTGCTTGATGTGCAGCCCAGCACTCAGTGAATTGTGCACTGTGGCAATCCAAAGTCAAAGTGCTGCTGCAATTGCTTAACTACTAGCACATGAACCACATGCCATTCTTTTCTTAGTATTGTTCTTCATTTTAATGTGAAAAATGGCCTTCTGATTCCAGCTACCTTAGGGACCTTCAGTTTCCATTCTTTTCCTCAACATGTGGTGAAGAAGAGGTAGAAGGTAATCTCTGTTTCTACAGAATCCAAATCTTGTCTAGGAACTGTACAAATCAGGCTTGTAGGTATGGAGGAGAAGCTCAAGCAGCTCTTGAGTCTGATGCAGCAGACATGAGTGATTTCTACTTGGCTAATTAGGCTTTAATAAGCAGTCCCACTTTTCCAGGGCTGCTTTTCCTGTTTGACATTCACATAAAAAAATGAAAGATGACAAAATTAGAAAAGCAAAGTTAAGCTGGCCCCTGGGAATGAGGAATTCTACAGAATGGCTTCCACATACATTGCTCTTTTCTAGACAGGGAGTTGCAATGCCTCTTCTTGAATAACACTGTAATGAGCAATTATGCACCATAATTGGATATATCTAAATGTAATAGTGAGGTGGGTGCTCCCTGTGTCCAATATTTTATGTCAACCAGATGCAGAGGTATTCCTGCCCCTATAGAGATGACCAGACAGTCTGGAGAGTGACACCTTTCTGTTTGAAAAGCCTGAGGCTTTGTGCAGTGAGATATGAGGTCTAGGGCATGCAAGGACACCCCTCCGTGCTCCTTAACCACGCTGTAGGTTTTTCTTGCAAATGAATGGAGGCAATGCGACTTCAAAATAAATGTTTGCTGTTGGTCACAAAGTGAATAGCTGTCTTTCCTCTCCTGTCCCCTACTCAGCCCTTTTCCAGGACCATTTCTTTTCCCTTCATTAGAATGGGAAGTCTGTTGATGCCCCTGTTTTAAAACAAGATGGGTGCAGTTGTGGTTGTTGTCTGTGGTCGTGCTACTGTTGTAATAGTCACCTTATCTGCATGGCATAAGAAAGGAGTATATTCATGTCAAAGCTAAGGAAAAAAGTTATCTTGCTGGCAACTAATGACAGGAAGGAAATAGAACATCATATTATTTAAATTTCATTTTCAATATTCTTCAGTGCTCTTTGTTTTTCCTTTCTTTCCCCTCCTTTTAGAGTTTCTGTTCTGAAGTACTTCATCTTTCATCACCTCTTCTTTCCTTAGTTCATTCTACCTCCATTTTTTTTGACTGGAAAGGTTAAATCCTGCTCATGTGTTTACCCTTGGGACACTTCTGCTTGACCAATCACAGATGGTTGGATCTGGTCATGTACAGACATGGGTAGGGAATGTTGAAACTCTCTGTACTAGGAATGAATTGGATGTGCAGTACTAAAGGCTCCTCTGAGGGCAGTTGTAATACTCAAATTGTAATCTCAGGATTAAACAGATGGGAAGTGTGATGGACTTGGGTTTTTCATACATGAGGGCTCGAGTTCAGCCTTTACAGACTTAGTTTTAATATCAATAAGAAAATTCTTCTGTATATATATTTTTGTCTGCTCTCATGTTTCTTCCTTTTGTAATTTTCCTGTTAAATAGTCTTTGCCTGAGAAAATGTAATTGTATTCCTCTGGGACTTGCTTGCAAGGAGCTGCTTCCAACTGGCAAGCGAGTGTGCTGGTCTCTCATGCAAAATGGCTGGCTTTGCTACTGTACAGCTTTCTGCTCAGCATGTACCTCACAGAAATCACAGGGAGATGGCAGGGGCTTATCAGGATTTTTTGTTCCGTTTACATGTCACTGCTGAGCGATTCTCTTCCATCTGCCTCCTTTGATCACGCAACAGCTTTGGGAGAAAAGAAAAGAAGTGGCTGAGCCTTCTAAGCACTAAGCAGCTCTTGGGAGCTTTGTCTCTCCCTAGCTTGCTGTTGTACCTCACAGAGCTGGGAAAGGGAAAGCAGGGGATCCTTTATGCGCAGAAAGATCAATCTCTCACCTTACTGGCAAAAGTAACAACTCTTTGAAGGTACCTATTCCGACAGCCCACCAGTGCCAGGTAGAGTGTAAAAATACATATGGACATCAGCAGGCCTGTAGGAGCTGACTTCCTTTCTTAAGGGCTCTTCCAAGCTCTATTTGATTCTCTTCCTACTGCCTCAGGACAGGGATTCCTGCCTGTGTCTTCCCAGAGCAATCATCATGAGAATGCCCTTTGTAATGTGCCCCATCTAGCTGCTCCCACACCGTGTGTTGCATGTGCTCTGTGTTCCACTCTACTGGAAAATGAACTAATCAAGAGCTAAAATCCCTTGCAAAAGGGACCTAGGAGCTACCAGTCTTGGCCACCAACCCACCAGGGTGCAGTGCACTGCGGAGGGGAATATGGGATGGAATATGACTGCCAACATTGCTCTGTAGAAATCTTCTCAAGGTGAAATGTGCTTTCACAGTGGGAAATGAAGGTTATTTTTCTCCTGCCCGTATTATTTTGTGTTGAAAACCCTGTGCCAGTCATTTTGGATTCAGACAGCTTTTTGGAAGCAGGAGGCTTTTGAAAGATTTTTGTAAGTCTAGCCAATGATAAAGCTGAGGACTTGTGTTCTGCAGCTCCCACACAAACCTTCTGGCAGTCCGTGGAGGTTTCAGTGTCCTCTCTGAATCAGTGAGCAGAATATTTTGCTACAAGCCTGCCTTTGTGCCACTGCTATTGCTACTTTCCTTCTGCACAGCTTTTAGGTTTTGCAGCCTTGCACTGGGAAAAACTACAGTGGTGGTGGGAGGAACACGCTTTTCCTATGGGCACAAATACTCCTCAAGCTGCAGTTTTGTGCTAACGAAAATGCAACGTATGTAAAGAGTGAGCTTGGTTTATGAGACTGTCACAGATAGCTTGGTGAGGATTTATTTCCAGCAAGTCCTGACTTGTTTTGCTGCAAAACAAAGAAGATTATGCAAAAAATAGTCACTTGGTTCAATGGTATGCTTCTGTCTTATGATAGTTAACAAATCTAACTGTGTGCCACGTGGTTGTGTCACAGAACAGGGAAAGTATTTGCTTTTCAGAATTTATCAGAATTCTCCCTGGAGGTACTGGGGTCAAAGAGATAGGGCCAAAGGCAGCAAATCAATGGTTTGAGATTATATTCTTGCCACATCCATTGAGTCCTTTTGGGTAAGTCATTTAGTCTTACTGTGCCTCAGTTTTCTTATCTGTAAAATAGGATGATATCATCTCCTGATACACAGACAGGTAAGGTGTTTTGTGTTGCAAGCCCAAACTATGCTGTATATTAACTATTTTTGAATTGTTTGGGTTTTGATTTTGGTTTTTATCTGGGGTTTTTTTTGATGATTTGGTTTTGGTTTGGTTTGGTTTTGTCTGTTTGGGTTCTTTTGTATTTTTTTAGTATGCCTTGTAATGTTACTCCTCCGCAGCATCCTGCTTCTTCTGAAGCCATTTTTTGAGAGACGGTGAGAGTAGCCCATGCTTTTTAGCTTAACGGGTTTAAGTTGAGACAGTAAGGAGGGATGGAGAATGACAATTTTTTAATGAGCTGTTTTGCACTTCTCATGCTTGATTTCCTTGTTTGAGCTATCTTGTATTAAAAGTTGTAACTCAGGTGATACTTCAAGTCAGTGAAAGCATTCAGGTGGTTTCTCTCTCTTCAGAGAAGAGTATTTTGCTGAATTTTAGAGCAGCTTTATTCCATCATATTGAGTTCATTGAGCACAGAATGTTTCCTTTGGGAGTGCCCATCTCAGAAATAACTCTGTCACCTCTCTGCTATTATGCTGGTATGACAGAATATTGCCTAGGAGTCCAGAAATCACTACTTGGGCTTGTTGATGCAAAAAGTTTCTGGGTAATGGAGAGAAACATTTGAGGGAACAGATTCTTTGGCCTTCATGTTAACATCTCCTCCAAACACTTGGCAAATGAAAACTGGTAAAGAAAAGGACAAGGATTAGCAAAGATTTAGGGAAGTTTCTCATGCAAAAAGGAAGCAGGCTAGGAAAGGAGTCATTAAGACTAGGAAGAAGTTGGATGGTGATGAACAGACTCTTGATGGAAAGGCTGAGTTCCATCAGGCTATACATATACATATGTATATAGATATAGATATTGGTGCTTCTTGGAGATGGTGGAAAAAGTACAATGGACAGATTCTGATCTCCTCTGCATTATCTTCACTCCTGTGAACCCAGATGTGACTGGGGTCAGAACCTGGACCATTCCATAGTATGTTTGGCCCCCTGAACAGAGCAGTAAATTCAAATAACAAATGTGCACATTTAACCAATGTTTTGTGGGCATCCAGAGTTCCAGTATTTGTACATATCCTATTAGCTGAACCCACATCTGTTCCAGGAGTTGTAATAACATCTCAAAGGGCTCTTTTATGCTACCTGACCCCATGCATAATGCGCTGGAACATCTTGAGGCTGCCAGCTGGCAAAAGGAATCCGAGGCATGCAGCAGTAGCCATGAATGGAGGATATATGTTTAACAGAGAATCAAGGCACAGGTAATCATCAGTGAGGGGGAATACCAGAAGGAGGAAGGGCTTTTTGTAACAAAGTAAGAAAGTATTTTCTTCCATGATTTTCTTGCATTTCCTATTTATACAAAGTATCTTGATCACTGTGTTGCTAACTAAAGAGATTTAAACTGGGGGAAGGAAGAAATATATATACAGTGAAAGAGCTGGTTACTGTTCCTTTTGGACACTTTTTCTGTATTGTGACTTGTGTGGAAATGTACAGAATAAAAAGTGAAGAAGCGCATGCCTTGGCTGGGCTGAGTTTCTTTGTGTTATTTGCCAGCAGAGCTGGGTTGCTGCTTCTGGCAGAGTGGAAAGACTGATGTGACTTGGAAGTTGTGAATGCTTAAGGGAGTCGAGGAAAGGGATCCAGGGGTGAAAATTCTGCATTTGTGTATATGATAGTGTAAAGAAGAGAGTGTTAAGCTATGGATAAGTCAGCTTCAAGCTCATGGTAAAGAAAAAGGTTAATGATACCTTTAATATTTCCAGGAATATATTCTCAGTCCCTTAGTAAATGCAGATTGTCACCACAACATTCAATGTCTTGCAGGAATCTCCAGCAGAGAGTATTAGGACGGTAATGTAGGCATGGAGGTCACCTCAGGGTCTTAGCTATGCATCTCAGGAGAGTTTCTCCAATGAATTCTCTGGTTCACCTCCATATTATCTCAGGACTAACCCATGAGCATGTAATGAAACTCTGTTTGTTTCTGCCCATCTGTGTCTGATTGAAGGATTTTTGAGGATTTCATGGCCATTGCCCACTTTCTTGTCTTCAGCAGCTCCTCTCCCTGCCTCACTTGGGAGTTTCTGTGCCATTTCTGATACAGAAGTTTTGTGCCCTCTCTGCCGTGCAAGTCACTATTTCCTAACAGCTCCCCTGCCTCTACTGTCCCACCCTGAAATTGTATTTCTGAATAATTTTGTGATGTTTCCTTTGTCCTGTCTCTCTGGGACAGTGCCTGCCCCCAAAACACCTCCCTCACACATGGTTCTGTCTCTCTCCTCCACTCCAAGCCCTTTGATGCTTACTGCTGTTGCCAGCAGCCAGCTGTGTGCTTGTCTCTTTTAAAGGATGTCTTAAGCTCCCTTTTCCTGCTGTCTCAGACAGCCTAGGAATATTGTTATTATTAATAAGAATAGTTTTAGGAAGACTGACTGTTCTGCCTGTGCAGGACTGGCTAGGGCTGGACAAGGATGTAGCCCAGTCATGAGTTGCACTGCACAGCAAGGAGCAGCTACCAAGTGCTGCTTTGACGTCCACGAGCCCTGTGGTACAAAGCACTGACTCCACTGGGGTCCTTCACAGCCACCAGCTGCACCAAATGGCTTCCAGCTGCTCTCTGGAAGCCTCTGGAAATGTGGAGAAGAGATGCTTTTTGATGTGCTTGGGGCTGCCCCCACAGCAACCTCTGGAGGTGTTCTACCACCTGCAGGCAGAGCTGCTCAGTGGTGCATCTAAAAAAATGAGAAAGCAGCTCTGCATCCTACTGGATTTGCACCCCAAATTTTTGACTGTGTGTGGCCTTACATGTGTGTGTAGTTCTGAAGAGAGTCCAATTGCTCTTTTCTCATCCATTGTAATTTGCCCTTGTTGCTCAGCCTTTCAGCTCTGTTAACTGTTTCTAACACAGGGCTGTTTCTCTCCCTACAAGATTTTTTAATAGAGCCAGTGAAATCCATAACTATATATGTACACACATACATATATATATATCTCGTAGGCTAATATACTTAAGTGAGGAATTCCCTTTTTTCATGCAACATTTCTTTACATATGAAATGTAATAAGGTTTCTTTAAATAGCTAAGGCTTTCATAGTAGAAATGTAACTACAATGAAAACAATAAAACCCCATTCTTGGGAGGAAAAAAGCCCAATCCTGACAGGAATCATTTGCTTTGAACCTTACCCCCATCCCCCACACAAGTCCTGCAGCTTCACTGCAGCCAAATGATTTCAGTATTTTCCTGCAGTTAAAATGTGCTTCTCCCAAACAAGGGACCTTTCAAACCAGGTAGTGATGCTTATAAGACATATTGCCAAGTTCGTGAAGTCTAAAAATAGGTAAATACTGGAAGCAGTCCCATAATTTCAAGGTGTTTGATCTCATATTTTCACATTCAAGACTTGATATTGCTGCATGAGTATTGTATTTGCAGCTGTATTAGTTCACAGCAGCACACGAAAACCTTCAGAGGTGCACCCTCTCTGGTTCTGCCCCATCTATCCACAAGTTTAATTGGCACACGTAGGGAATGTGTCAGTATGTGTTTGTCAGGAACTGTTGCTATGTGACTGTGAAGTTAAAGCGTTAGTGGGTCAAGTGCATGGATTCTGCTGCTCTCATTCAGTAAGGCAAGCAGTCCTGTGGTATTACAGGTAAGCTGTGCTTTCCAAGACCCAGAAAAATAATGGGCTTGTTTCCCATGGAGAAGAAACAGGAGTTGGCTGCTGGCTGTTAATTCAGATGGACAATCTGTAGATGATAGGAAGCCAGGAGAATGAAGCACTGCCTGGTTAACACCTATAAACTGTTTGCTATCAGGGAACAAACAAAAATCAGCAGGACTGGCTGTCAGAACTTCTGACTTCAGCCTCCATTGTTCTACATTTGCCCCCAAAAACATGTAACACCTTGACAGGAAGCCACAGAGGTTTCAGCTTTTGGATGAAACCTTCTGCTCAAATTAGAGGGAGGAGGGGGCTTCTCACCAAAGGATGGGTGTAGACCTGCTCAGGAGGAAGGTTTTTTACTCTCCACAAAACATGGAGGGCACATAGGAGTTGGAATCTTTTTGGTTGTTGTTGGTCGGCTGGCTTTTTTAAGGGTGATAAGAAAATGATGGAGTGACTTAAAAAAGAAAGAATAAGATAAAAAATGTAGTTCTGAATATTTTGGATCCCAGAGCTTATTCAACCTGAGTGACCTTGTGTCAAAAATGGTGTTAGGTGATTCAGAGTATTGTTTGGTGTCCAGATCTTGGGGGTTTTGTTCCTGATATAATCAGCCAACAGGCTGAGGATTGTGTTTTCTTTAAACAGGGCATGATTACCTCTCTCTTTTTGTTAATGCATATATGTACCTCATAAATTTCTTCGCTGGCAGAGCTGATGATGTTCTAACAAGCTCTGGTCTTTCTCAGTCCATTTATGAATACATACTTATCTCCAGGAGTATCTGTGTTTTGCTAATGGGTCTCACTATCACCCCTGAGGTATATCCTAATGGGATGCAAGGCTCCATATAAATATAAGGGGTTATTATTCTGGCTGTTCACTCTTATTCCTTGTTCCTCCCTTCTGCTTTTTATGAAATGTATAATGAAAGGGCAGATATGAACAGTGGTGTCCAGTTGAATGAAATGATTGTACAGTGAGGGGTCACTGGGTAACCAGCAGTTTCTCCAGCCACTTAAAGTTTTTTTTGTAGCTTGAAGTTTTCCCTAATACAAAAGCAAGTGAGCAGTATATCTGACACCATAACTCACACTAAGTCAGTATAAATTCTTATACTGGAGTTGCAGTCAAGCTGATTTTTACTTGCCATGCCCATCTCTAAGTGATCTCCTAATGGGAGAGCTAGGTCAATATTGCAATGCTCTGGAGATCATCTATGGCTTTTTTTCACCCTTTAATAATGAAGGAGGCCCAGTCTGCAGCCAGGAATGAAGCACCTTTGTGCTTATATGGGGAAAAGAGAATAAGGGTTAATTAGGATTATAAGGCACTGTTTGATTTAGAATTCCAATACTTTCTGACCTTCTCATTTAAAATTTCTTTTGTTTTTTAAGTTTCTGTAATTTCCTGTATTCCAATTTTGAAAATCCAGCAATATAGGATCTGATTATCTTCTTTTTTTGTTATTAATAATAACAAACACTGAGATGAATCTTTCCAGAATTTCACTTCACAGCTCCTTCTAAATGGCAGCCTTTTCCAGTGTCTCAACACAGTTATCCAATAAAAAAGACATCTGTAAAAATATATGTGTAAGGTGAAGGGTCTGGAGCAAGGGTCTTGAGAAGAGCAGCTGTGGGAGTGGAGGTTTTTCAGCTTGGAGATAAGGAGGCTCACAGCAGACTTTACTCTCCTCTACACTTACCTGAAGGCCAGTTACGGTACAAGAGGGAATGGTCTTAAGTTGTGCCAGGTGAGGTTTATATTGGATTTTAGGAAAAGCTGCTTCATCAAAAGGGTTGACAAGCACTGGAACAGGCTGTCCTGGGAATGGGTTGAGTTGGCACCACTGGAGGCATTTAAAACTGTGTAGATATGGTTTAGTGGTGGACTTGGCGGTGTTTTGTTAATGATTGGACTTGATCTTAAAGGTCTTTTCCAACATAAATGATTCTGTGATTCTATAAAGGTCTTCGATCCAAGCACTTGGGAATGTTGAATAATTTAGGAACTTCATTGTGACTGGCCAAAGTTAGTTTCTCTGCTTCCGATTCTTTCTGTGTCTTTAAGAAACAAATTTTTTTGATGTAAGAAATTAGCCTTCTGTTTCCAGACTTTGATGCCCAGCTCTAGTTGTCTCAGATCTAACTTTGGTACTATCCAGGCATATTGAACCTTCTGTTGCTGCGGGCCCTTTTGTCCTAACGATATGAGTTTTTTTGCAGCTCTGTGTTACATTTCCTTACTAGATTACGAAAAAAAGTTTGTGATATTTATAACCTATATATATATATATATATATATATATATATATAAAATAATGCAAATTTAGTGGTACTTTATGTTGGTGGGTACATCTGATCCAGTCTTGCACTCAAACTAGGGTCAATTTTGAGGTTAGGGCAGGACTGTCAGGGTTGGATCTTTGCATTTAGGACCATTATTTATGTTTTACCAAGGCCTTCCTTGGATTTTTATGAAACCAGAAAGAAAGAAGAAAGTACTTGCTACTTGTTCCTTATAACAGGGAATATGAATTGACAAATGGAAGCACAAAAAGTGTGTGATTTTCAGAATCAGGTGCTGAACACACCACAAACATCTAAAGAAAGGCTCCTTTACTCAAAGTCACACAGGAAATCACTGCTGGGTATAAAGAATCGACCTGCAAGTCCTCTGATTCCTACAATGCTAACTTCACATCTGGCAAATTCTATTGCACTGTGTGTCTCCTATTGAATTTTCTAGTTGCTGCACTCTCTTGTGCTGAAGGTATTTTCATGAACTTATGCACTTTTCTTTCAGTTGTTAGGGTCTGTTGTGGTTTGGGTTTTTTTTGTTCCCTGAAGCTAAAAGTTGCATCCCTATTGTGCAGAAAATAGGAAACAGATTTGTTCTTCTCAAATGTGTTGGGTCTTTAGATGGAAATTGGGAGGAGAAGGAAGGGACAGCCTGCAGCCCTGTCACATTCTTTCCATTGATACACATGGACACCAGGAAAAAGTCTGATTTTGATCCTCTAAAACAATAGATATGGAAATGTTTTCTCTTTTGTTTAGTTTTTCTTCTCTCCATCTTAATGTGAGCATAGCAGTAAAAAGCACTACAGGGCCTGGTCTAAGATTTGTGCTCTCTGTTAGTCAATGGAAAAAGAGAGAACTGCTTACTCCACAGGTTCAAATACCACTGTGCTGGCCAACAACAACAAAATGGTTTTATCTCAGTGTGAGCTGAATGTAACAGTTAGAAAATGATCTGCTACAGGGCACAGCTGTGTCCATCCTTACCCAAACATGGCCGAGGAGGAGCAGTGTGTTTGACTGGAAGAAGCACATAGAATTTGCAGATAAGCAGGTGGGTAACTCTTCATCGTCCTGCCATAAGAGTGTGAGGTGGAGGCTCCCATGGAGGTGTCATGATGTGGACACAGTTCAGCCTGTTGGCTCAAGCCACTGTCTTTCAGTCCTCTTCTTGTCAGCATTTTCTTCAATAACCATGAAGAAAGGGGATCTATTGAGTTCTGGTGCAGGCACAGGACAAGTAGCAAGCAGTGCCAGCATGGTTTGTCCTGGGATGGGAGAGGGCAAAATGGGCTGAAGCTCCAGCAGCAGAGGGGCCAGTTCCTGTCTCACATATACACACACAGAGGCCAGCATCCAGAGGCTTCAACTTAGCATTTATTTTGCTTACTACTAAAAAAAATATGCAAATCCTGGCTTTAACTTACCTTTACCATTGGGATAAGCACCAGTGTAGAGCATGCAGTAATATTGATGAAGCTTTCAGTTCTCAGATGAAATGTGCTACAGTTTTTAATAACAAACGAAGAAAACTAATTATCCTTAAGGTAGAACTACTGTTCCAAGCCTTCATTTTTCATTTGCCTCAATCTTTCATACTTACCTTTTTGAAACAACTATGGCCATTCTTAGCTATTGCTCTAAAATATTAATTAAGGAAAAAAAAAAAAAAAAAAGGCAACACAAAAAACTACATTAAAAAAACCCATACCCTGACCAAAAGTGACTAATTTATTCTCCACCATATATTAATTACACAAAGGCTTTTAAGAGCTCATAGTGAAAAATTTGGTGCAAGAATGAGGGTCAAAACCAGCAGTTCAGTCTTGCCCCATGTCTCAAGTATTGATGAGATGTATGAAACAAGACCTCTTCAAGCTGGATGACGTTTAGTTAATGACCTTAACAGCTATGAATGCCAGAATTTTAACAGTGTTGGTCAAGTAATTCTGCACAAGGGTAACAGGAAATCACTTTCCATTTTCTTTAATTCATCTTCATTTTTTAGACAGCCTGAGCTTAAAAATGATCTGTATTCTGAAGAGGTTCCAAATCCAACACTCTTCCTCTTTGCAACCATCCCGCATAAAAAAACACCTGAATGTTAAAACAGTATTGTTGGCCTCTCTCACATTCTGTTCAATAATCTTAGTGGGAGGGATTTGAATTTTGAATGATTGCAATCAGGGGAAAGTTTGAATCAGTAATGGTTTTGAGCCATCTTGGGTGTTACCTTGATGTCCCAGGAATTGCAGTACTGAAGTTTTATAAACATATTTTTATTGCAGCTTGAGAAGGTGTAAATTTCTATAAATTTACCTGCTCTGTTTTGAGGGTTTTTTGTTTTGTTTTTTCTCCTTTAAAAACAGTAAACCCAGCAAAATTTGCCTTGAATACCCCTCCTAGAACAATTCTTGTAGCAAAGTACTTTCAGTTAAGTACTTTCAAAATACAAAGTATTTCAGACTGAGTCACACAGCTGGGTTATCGTGTTAGGAAAATCTCAGGTGAGAATTGACTCCACAGTGAGGAGAGCCTAGGTACAGAATGCCTGCAGTGGGATCTGGGCATTCCTTTCAGGGTGAATCTGCATCCTGGCCAGGCTGGGGCAGCAGGGGAATCCAGCTGTGGGGGTTCACCTAGGATTTAATAAAAAGCTTATCCCTGCTAATAAACCAGAATTCCTTGAAGGATGACTTTTTCCTGTCCAGATCAGGTTGTGTATCAGTTTGCATGGATTTCACCCATCTTCACTTTTCAATTTCATGAATAAACAAACCCACAAAGAACATGCCTGCTAAACAAGCTCATGGATTGCCAGCACTTCTTTCATCATCAGGGTGACCAGGGGAAAAATACTTTATGAAGAGCATTGAATTACATTTGTGACCTGGTCCTATGCCTGTGCTTCAAAATTAGGTGTTTTTCATTTTTTTGACCAACACTGTAGGAATAATTTGAAACATAAAGGGAGTATCATTTTACAACATTCCAAAACAATATTTCATCTGGAAAATGAATGGTACCCATAGATGCTAGAGTAAAGACAGGCAACGCAGCTAGGAAAGTGCTCCTCATTTCCTATCCTAGACAGCTGAAACAAAACAGATGTCACACACACACACACACACACAAAAGGAAAAAAATTAATCAAAATCTAAAACATGTCACTAAAGAAAGAATTCAGGCAACAGTGATACAGGGTCACAGACTCATATGAATTCCTTGTTAAAGACTCATGTTTTCTACCTCCTGAAAAGATATGATGACGGAAATGCAGATAGGCAAACTATACCAGAATCATGGGAATTTTGTTAAATATTGGGAAAATTCCATTAAATATGATATTGCCTTTAGGCAGCCAAGTGTAGGTTCTAAGACAAATCTGGTGGTGTTGCTGCTTTCAACTCCTTGCAATATCTCGATGTGCATTACTTATGCTGTCCTAATCAGATCTTATATTGGCACTTTTTGGACAAAGAGAAGGATACAGATTATTTAAAGAGAGAGGGATGAATTCTGAAGAGAGAGACTGAACTCAACGGTTTTGAAAGGTCTACTTTGCAATATCTTAGCATTTAGGCAGAATAATTAGAAAAAGAATAGCCTGGGGAGGTAAAAAACAATTTCAACAAAAGTGTTGAAAAGCAAATTGAAAAAGCAAGCATATTACTACTGAAGTACAAGTACGTATATCCTCTTAGGCTCTGAATTGTAATTTCATCAATAATGTCATATATTAATTAATTAGCATTAATACTGAAAACAGACAAAAGGACGGTACAGTTGTTCCCCCTCCTCAAAGTAGAACCAATTATCTTTGCTCAGACCTAATCTCCATTATTTCACTGTAGAAATGAACAGTAAAGGTAAAATTATTACAAGCAATAGCTGTAGCGGTTTTGTCGAAATGAGCCTAAAATTAGGATTTTTTAAATGATATCAGAAATTATTCTGCATGGGAAGATACCTTCCCCTGTGTTCTACCCCCTTCAAATCCCTGATATGCAAAGTAAACTGCTGAAGTGAAGGATGCACCACAAGAAATAACCAAAAGAACAACACGTGTGGCCATTTTCTTGAGTCTTTCTCCCTATGTTGATGGTTCCAAGAATTAAAAATGTGAAAAAGCTCCCACCAAATCTTGTGAGAAAGGCTACAAATGTTAAATTTTTATATGTATTATATATTATAATATAGAAGTGTATTATATACAGTTTGGTGTATATTCTGAGAATTTTTATTGACTCTGGATTTTTAACAGTGTTTTAATATTTAAATTCTGAGATTTCCCCACAAAGCATAAGTGGAAGAATCGGGACTTTCTTCCCTATGTTTGCACTTTTTACTGTTGAAAACTGCATGTCTAATGCAATCACATAATGCTGGGAACTAGGTCTTTGGGGAAAAAACTCACATCATTTAACAAGAAGTGTTAGCATTGCCCACAGTAATCCCCATAATTTGATATCAGGATGACATTTTTAATGTGGATGTTAAAAGGTTTTAATGTGCACATTTTTTTTAATAACAGCCAGTCCAGGCCTATGCCTGTGAATGGTGATGCCACGTTTTGTTAAACTCCTGAGCATGAAAACCTAGATCAAGCTGACGTTGAAGCCAACAGCATCCCACAGGAGTTTCCATCAAAGATGTATTGTGCTTTATGAGGGCCATGCAACTGGCTCAAATCTCAAGCAAGAAATTGCCAGTAAGTTAAGAACAGATGTACCTAATTTTGTTCTTATGAGCAAAAAAAAATCCTGGCCATTACATTAACTAACGAGGTATTGCACATGTGCAGGTTATAGCTGTTTGTCCTCCAGTTCTTACGATTTTAACAACAGACCTTTATGTAGGTTTTTCATTATCTCTGTACGTGGTATTGCTCAAATTTCCCATTTGCCACAATTGCTTCTAAAGAAATGGTAGCAAGGAAAGAGTACTACAAAACTTTAATACAATTTCACTTTTTATTTTATTCTCTTGTCAAAATATCTATCTATTTAGCTAGCTTCTAAAGTGCCTTGCAAACCTATCATCCTCAGAAGCAACCATTTTAGGACCTGAATTTTATTATGTCCTACTTAATGGATGAGTTGCTGTCACTTCCACAACTGTCAGTCTCAGTGCACGCTTGCCTTTATTACAGTGACTGCTATTAACTAAAGTGAAGAAAACCCCTCTGTTAGTATGTGCAGGCTTGTACAGTAATTACTGAAAGCTGATGAGCTCAACTGTGAACTAAGCCACCAGAGTCTTGGGAGAAACAGCTATAAAGAACTCTCAGTAATGGTATTTCTGAATATGTTTAATAATTATTTGTCAATATTATTTTCTCAGTGTTCCTTCTGTTGCTGTGATTTCACTCCGATTCGTTATCAAGGACTTAGCTGCCTTTCTGCAGTTGCTCCAAAAAAGAACTCTTATCTTTTGATTGTGCATAAGAAAAACTTAACGTGGTTAAAACCACTTACATTTATCTCTAAATGTGAATTTTAGTGTCATTATAATTACACAGGTGAACACTTTACAAACTGAAAAACAAATCAGAAGGCAGGAGAACCTTTTGGTAAGTGGAAGTTCTTCTTCAATCATGTATTCAGCAGAGCTGTGCTGGTTACATCATATCATGGAAGTAAATGGTGTTGTAATTGTTGCTCCCCAAAATGCTACCAATTCATCCTAAAGGGAATATTATAAGAAATATTTTTTTGATTATATAGGCACAATTGGATGGAAAGTTAGTGATTATGCATTTCAAAACGTGGTTGTTATAGTTTTAACTGGAAAATGTTGTGAGTCATGATTTAGCTCATAGGGAAAGGATCAGAGTACTTCTAATTTTCTAATCACTTGCCTGCTGTAGAGTTAGGGCCTCTACTCTGTTATTGCTAGCTTGGCAGAGAGTGAAATTGACCATTTCAGTCCAGTGCCTAGGGCAAAGCTATTTAGTACTCTGTCTGATACCAGCTGATTGTCTTAATGAAGCATCAAGGACTGATTTGGGGGGGATTATAAATGCTGTCTTCTCTACTTCTAAAGCCAGTCCTTTCATAGAATAGTTAGACACATGGGTATAACACGCCATGGGAAAAAATGCCTATTAACAAATCAGGTTCTTCCTGTGATAAATTGAAAGGGAAGTTTGCATTCTAATTGTACTGTAAATATTCTGCCATAAGTTTGAAATCAATTAAAAATGTCAATTTTATCGGTTCTTTTCAAAGGAAAAACGTGTTGTTTCTATTTTACAATACATAGTGATGAACCCCCAGAAAACAGAACATCAGCGGTAGCTGTTGCTCAACCCTTCACAATAAAATGCCATTTTCTGTTGTTTTAAACTTCTTCCTAAACTGCAAAACTAGAATGAAATGAACATGTTTGTTTATGGAAAAAAAAGTGTTCATGTACTCAAAGCAATTTTTCTTTTTTTTTTCAGCTTAGTTAAGGTATTTTATTTTTAATGCAGCAGACTTCAAATCCTGGATATGTAGGACTTCCATTCCCACGATTGCCAGCACAAACAAAAGAAGAAAGTGGTGAGAGAAGCCAACATATGAAGAGCAGCCTTTTAAATGCTGGGGATCTGGAAAGGCCTGCTGTGTTGCATTATATTTGTGGATTTCAAACTGCAACATGCAGATGTATGCACATGAATAATTTTGAGCAGAAGAGCTTTAATCCCCTTGTAGAAAATAGAGTCACTCAAATGTGTAAAGTTACGACATGTATTCATGGTTTGGTGACTGAAGCTTAAGATCAAATTCTGGGCCACTAACTTTGTTTTCAAATATCTTAAGTTTATAGCATATGTGCATGAAAGAATTACTCATCTGGGTTCATGCTGTCACCATCATCTTCCACATGCATCTGGGAAATCTGATCTTTTATATGCTGGATTAAATACTAGAGAGTGAGGTATGAATTACTATTTCTGAACTCCATGGATTTTTCTATTCCAATTATAAGATTGATAGTCTCTGTGACGATAGTGTGCGGGCTTGAAATGAAAGATAGAGTGAGAGGGTAGACAGCTCAGAAGTAGTTGATTTCAATCTTCAATGCATTCACTAAATAATTCAGTATCACTAATGGAAATCTGATCTGAGTGCGGGAGTCGGGATGCAGGGCACTCAGTTGCCAGGGCTTGGCAGCTCAATAGCTGGAATAGGGAACAACAATGAGGCAAAAGGTGAAAAAAACCTTTAAACTGTTGTGGAGTTCTCCTCTCTGCTTTCCTGGAATCACATTACGTTATCCTGGAGCTGCTGCTGTTGATGGCTGGGGAGGGCAGGGAAAGAAATTGATATTTACAGTGGAGCTGAAACAAACAAGGCAACCTCAGCTCCAGTTGACCTTCTAACCTACTCAGCAGTGGGCCCAAAAACAGGGAAGCTCTTCTTGAGAGAAAATTGCATAAAGCCTTATCCTATGAATTGCTCTCTGAACTTCAGGTCAGAATTTTTAAGGCCATCTTTGGAAAAAAAGTGCAAACTGCTGTTAGAAGCTCCAACTCTCTCCTTCAGGTGGGTTGTGAAATTATTACCTAAGAGTAACAAAAAAGCCCAGCTTCAAGGAGAAAATTTGGTGTTTATGTTTTTTTTTCAAAGGGAAAAGAAAAATAATTAAAGGGAATTTATTATGGGGTGCTTTCTATATTTTGGCAAAAACTGTATCCAAAGTTGGAAGGTTTTTCCCCCAAAATTGTCATAAATTTTTACTGATTGAATTGGGATTCTAATTAGGATCTAATACTGTTGGAATGTTTATGAGACCATTTGTATGTGGCATCAATCAAAGGCCCTTTTACAGCTTGTTTTGGCCCTAACCTTCACTTTTCCTTTTTAAGAGATATTTCAGACCTGTCTCATTAGGTTGTGCATTTTTGCTTCAGGTAGCAAAGAGGGCATGTGAAAACAGAAACTGGACTTCCACAGCTGCCAGTCCATTCCTCACCACTGTTTTTTTGATCAGAGTAGAACCAGCAGCTATAAACAGATATTAAGGATTTTAAAAATAAGTATTTTTGACAATCTGTGAGCAAAGTCTCTTTTCTTGGTTACCTTTGTGTTCAAAGTAGAAAAGTCAAAACATATTTTTTCAGTAGGGATTTATCTATATGTCACAAGAAATGTTGACTAGTCTGCAGTTCCAGAGATCATGTATTAATTATACCATTGTCTGAGAAAAAAACCCCCAAAAAACTCAGGAAAGACAACAGCAGAGAAGATGCAGAGATAAGCTTCTCCAACCTTAATATCCTTTTATTAAGGAAAATGTCCCTGTGAAAATAAATGGTTGTGGCTTATCTTCCATCCATTCCTTTTCTCCATGCTGCATTCCTGTTTCCCACTGAGAACCAGTGCCACAGGCACCTTTGAGGCTGTGATTACCATATAGTTGGTGACCTTTTTCTTGGCAAAAGAAGTTATATTTGTTCTCTCAAGACTGCTGTATTCACTGTCTCATCCTCTTCTCTGTCTTAACAAGTTCAACCTCAATATTAAAAGTTCAGTTAAGAAATTCCAGCATTATACTCCATTAACATCAAATGTATCCAACAAAATGAGCAATCTGGGGCAAAGAATATTTTTTCTCTATTTGTACAGTGCTTGCTGCAATGGAAACCTCAGTTAAGCCTCAAGGTGCCATTGAAACAAATAATATGAACTTTAGAAGACATTTACTTTTTGGCAATCAAAAACTGAGATACTCCCATTTTCAGTCATAGGTGCTTTGAATAATGATCTGACCCCTGAGGAGCTCTGCTAACCTTGTTAGCAGTTTTATTTTGGAGATTCTGAGTCAAAAATCACACAAAGCTAGTTTCTGCGCATGTAAACTCAATTTCAGGAAAAATACTGTCTAAGCCGTGAAAAGCTAGGTATGGAGAAAATCTGGGAGCAAAGTTGCTTGAAGATTAACTCTTGACTTTTCTTCCAAATTTAGAAGCCAAATGAAGCTTCTAACAACATGCACATCTTTGTGAAAAGAAACAAACTTTGCTTTCTGCAAAGTTTCCACTGTTTTATGAAAATGCTAAGTTTTAGTGTTTTGGCTAAGACTCAGATTTTTGTGAGGAAAGTAAGAAATCTCTTGGCCCATTCTGATGCAATCTGTTTTGCTTTCGATCAAGGTGAACTTAGAGCCATTGTTTTCTTTCCTACTTTGTTACTCAGACAGGATTGATCATCTGAAATGTGCTATAGTGGTTGTACGGAGAATTTCTTGGGTCTGCAAAGTGTCAAACACTACCAGGTGTTTTTTGATGGAAAGTTTCTTTCTCTGGATGCTTGTCGTGCTTAGTGCCATGCTGCCAGGATTTCACTGAGAAGTCCTCAGGAAGGCGCAAGCTCACTATCAAGCATTCATTCAGCCTTGCATGCTCTGAAATGCTATTGAGTGCTCCTTTCCATTCATCCAGCTGCTGGAAAGGATATTCTCTCCATCTCAAGCCATCACTTCACACTGCAAATCAAAATTGTTGTTTTAAATTACATCACTGTCATTAAACCTGCTGGTGGTGCAAATCCTGAACAGCCATGCCAGGACTGAACACATAACTGTGTGATGAAAAGAAGATGCCAAGGTGTGGATGGAAAGGGTTAGTTTACTTTACTAAGGAGGACTCCAGGTGAGTGCAATTGCCCGCACTGGGACTGGCTGTACAGTGCTTTTCATTGTCACAGATGGTAGGTGTTAGATGATGCAATGTGTACGGTGCCAGACAAATTACTTTTTTAGCTCATTCCTCTGGAAACAGGAGGGGAATCTGAACTGGATTTCTGTGCAAACCTGGAGCAGGAGCTGCAAGCTGCAAACCCAGCTGAGACCTAAGCAGTGAATGGGCCCCGTCTTTCTAGTGAAGGCAGAGACTTGCTCTGGGGAGAGGGAATTACACAGAAATTGCCTGGAGTTTGGAACAAGTCCACTTAGTTTTAAATTAAGCTGTGGATTGGAGAACACTCTTATTCAGTGGATGTAATGAACCTAAAAGTTGGAAAAGCCTGCTCCTAAATGAAAGCCCTGATACAACTCCAGCAACCACTATGACCAAAAGTGTTGAAATGGCATGGCATAAGGTGTTCTCGTAGCACTTTCAGGCCAAATTGAAATTAAAAGCTGAGGGTGGGGGGCTGTGGGGGAGAAGGTGTCAGCGGTTAGTTTTCAATTTTGTATTTATTTATTTTCTTGTTTCCCCCTCCCTAGCAGTATTTCCAGCCTATCACTCCCGTAGTCAAAACGGTAAGCTGGAAGTCAGCGAGGCCGAAGTTAGAGCTCTCTAAGCTCTGAAAGCCAAGGGCAAAAGCTGCGGTGGGCGTTTGTACCCTCAAAGGCAGCTGAAGCCCCGCACCGGTCGGGCTGTAGGGCGAGGCTTGCCTCTCCCTCTGCTTGGGTGATGAAGAGGAGAGCAAGTTGCCTGGGCTAAGCAAGCCCGGTAGGGACTCTCGGGCGAACCCCGCTGCAGCAGCTCCTCACCGGGCTCTCCCCGGTGCGCTCCTCCCGGGGGAGCTGCGGCCGAGCCCCGGGGAGCGGAGGAGCGGAGGAGCGGCCCCGTCCCGCCCCCGCCAGCCCAGCCCAGCCCAGCCCAGCCCAGCCCAGCCCGGCCCGGCCCGGCCCGGCCCAGCCCCGCGGCGGGGGCGAGGCTGCCCCGCTGCTGACCCGCCCGGCAGGCGCGCCCCCTCCGCATCACACGAGGGGGCAGCGCGGCCGCTCGCTCTGCCCCGGCGCCCGCCTGCCTTCCCTCCACTCGCCGCAGCCCGGGCTCCGCCGAGTCAAAGCGCGGATCAGGTTCCCTGCCTCCAGTATAAAAATCTCGGCGAGGAAGCTCCGGCGGGAGAGAGAGCCGGGCGTGAGGCGGCGGCCGGCGAGCCCGTCCGTGGGGAGGCGCAGGGACGTGCGGCGGCAGAACCAGCCGCTGCTCACCGGGGACGGTCGCGGCTCGCCCCTTTCAGCTGCGGGAGAAGACATTTTTGCCGCCCGAAGTAAGTCCGAGGCAGCGGCGGGGACTCTCGGGGTCTGCCCGAGGGATGGTACCCCCAGCGGGCTCCCCGGGGGTCTGCCCGAGGGATGGTACC
>CM031879.1:55839754-55897258 GCA_018697195.1 Certhia americana | reverse complement strand
TGGTACCCCCAGCGGGCTCCCCGGGGGTCTGCCCGAGGGATGGTACCTTCAGCCCTTATTCCCCCGGGGCAGAGCGGGAAGCGCTTCCCCCCGTCCCTACCGTGGCTCCGGGACACTTGCCCCAGCAGGACTCCGGAGGGGGTGGCCGGACAGAGGTGTCGTGGGGCTGGGTGGGAGCAGGGGTGCACCTGAGTGGGATACCTGAGTCCCCGAAGGCACCTGGCCGAGGGACAGGCGGGGGGTGAGGTCTGAGAGTGCCCAAGAGTAGGAACGGGACCGTGCTTTGCCGGCTGGGGAGCGCTGCCGGGGTGCTCCGGTCCCTGGGAGCCTTTAAATGCCAGTGCAGGGTGAGAGGGACAGGGGTGGCGGTGGGTGACGTGACCCAGCGGGGAAGGGAAGCAGGAGTGTTCGGCAGGTCCATTTCGAGAGGACAGAAGGGCAGCGGAGCGGCAAACCCCCTGCGGGTCCCGGTTACCCTGTGCCAGGAATGTCCCGGCTGAGACTCGGGAGTTTAAATCGTACCTTCACACCGAGCGCTTCGGCTGATATTTTTCTTGGGACTTTGCCTTCTTATCCCTAGTTTACTTCTGGTGAAACTACTAAATCTAGCAAGTGCTGATAGATCTATCTGAAACAGCTAGTTTCAGATAAAAATGAAAGACAGTTTGTATCTTCTCCTTCCTCGGGAAGTAGGCTGGAGGAAAATCTGAGTTAACAATGGTGAAAACACAGTTGCCTCTTTGTTGAACTTATCTATTATTTTGCAAATGTTTCATGGTCTCCAGCCTTGGTGCTTCCAACTCCTTACCCTCCTTTCTTTTCTTCTTTTTAAAAGTACAACTTTTTATAGTAGTCTTCATTCTGTGGGAGTTTATCTGCTCCCTTTACATCTTTCTCTTGGCTGTCGCACCTCTCTTCCACGCTGCCAAGGGCTTTGCCTCGGTGGTGAAAGTCTACTGCACTTTAACTTAGTGGTACCCTCGGGAGCTGGCATCTAGGATGTACATCTGAGAGACTGGCTGGTTCTTGGGACCACTGGGGAAATGTTTGTGACAAGAATTAAATCTTCCTCTGTGAGATAATCCTGCAGCTATGGGTAGTTGGTGTTTTAACTAGATCCTGTTTGCTTGCAATGACTTGTATTACAGTAGAGGAACATTTTACCTGTAGCTCATCAGCTCTTGAGTCCTTCCCTTGTTTTCCCTTTGGGCGCTGATTTTTTTGAGCTTTTATCAAGCTCAACTTTTTGAATAAGAAATAGATGGTGTATGAACTGACTGTGTTAGGGAGAAGGAGGGAAGGGAAGGAGAGAGAGAGAAGGAAAGTAAAAGTTGTTACAAAGATATACTTAGGGTTTTAGGTGTTCTGAGCAGTGTTCTTGAGCTGACTACAAAACAAGTTTAATGTTTCTGTGTATTTGTTTTGTTTCATTTGTTTCTGTTTCCTTCCTGCTAAGGACTAAGAATTAAGTAAAAAAAAAAAATCTGAACTTTTGATCATGAGAAATAGTTTGAAGGGGAAAAGGACTTGTTGTATTTGTGACAAAATTTGTTAATTTGCTGTAGGAAAGAAAATTTGGAAGTGCGTGGAAAGAGTACTTCATTAGACTAACAAAACCACCCAAACCTCTGTAACTGACCCCAAAAAGCAGCAAAAACATTTCCTGCTGCATAATTTAACGACTTTTGTTAAAGAGAAGGAAAGTGGAGATTTAATATACTCCTATCTTCAGGCTAAGCTAAACTCTTAAGTGATTTTTTATGTGCGAAGTTTTGAGTGAAACTGAAGGACAGAAACTCACCGACTTTACTCCTGAGCCAGCGCTTGGGTGGGGGAAAAAAAGAAGCCAGCAACAAATCTTTCTTTTACAAATGGTAAATATTCATTTATAGTGTAGAAGTGGCCTAAGAAAAACAATTTTTTTGCAGTTATCCAGACATCTATCCCCAGTTATTTGAGATGCAGTCTGCGGCTGATGCATCTTTGCCAGCAGAAGGTTTGTCTTACTGTAGGATAACAAAGCATAGTGCTGCTATCCCAGTACTAAATGCCTGACACTGGGGACACTTTGTAGGCTTATCTTATTTCTGACACAGCTGTACTGATGGATGTTTTGTGTAGATTAATCTTTCTGCCACGAATGTGAATATTACTTAGTGAACTTCCAGCAGTCATGGCTTCAGCAAGGTACTTCCTTGACATTTTTTCTGTTTCTTCTTGATCATTCTGGGAATGGTTGTTTATGAGTCCTTAGATAAAAATTAAAAATAATTCTTTATAGGAGCTCTGAAAATGCATTCATTTAACTCATACTATTTTTGTTCTGTTTGTTTGTGTTGTTTGTTTTTTTTTTTTTGTCAAGGAAAATACAATTTATCTAGTGTTATGGTATAACAAGTGTTTTAGTGTAAGACTAGGGCATTAAGGATGGAGCTGGCATGGCTCATTGCTTCTGCTCTGTTCAGGCCCCCTCATTACCTACATTCCCAACTGTGGTGTTTTCTGTGGGAATTGGTCTTTAACAATGTATGCTTTGCTTCGATATTTACAACCTCTTGCTGATCAGTGTATCAAAAGCATTTTCATTTAGAGGATGCATTTCAGGACTTTAATTGAGGAGATCTCTTTGTTCTGAGGCTCCATAATAAACCATACAAAATGCTGTCTTTGAACGAACTAGGTCACTGTAACGCGTGCACACATAGAGTGATTCTCATCTGCTTAGGGTAGCTGACACTCGCTTGAGCCATATCCCTGGTGAGCTTGTCCCTGATTTATCCTTCTTGGACTGGCTTGTTCACAGGGAGCTTATGCTGAAAATTCACTGCTGGAGGTCATTCTCCATTCTTGGCATCTCTGGCAGCCTTAAGCTTAAATTGCAGCCTCATTTTCTATCCAATCAATACCACTCTTATGTCGCTGAGTTTCCATGGTGCCCCCAATCTTCTGTCTACATATTGATGTCTGACAGCAGGAATAGCATTCTGTGTCACTATATATACTTACTAAACCTGTCAAAACTATTTAGGGTCTGTCGCACTAATTTATATCCATATCCTGATATTATTTGTATCTGTTGAGCTTTGACTGATGGAACTTGCTGCACTAAGGAATTGGCCTCAACAATGCACTCCAGGGATGGCTCAAGGGATGGATGTTTTGAGAAAGGGGAAAAAGACTCTCTTCTAGAGTAGCTGGGGTAGTCTAGAATCCTTTGAGCACAATAGAGTCATTTTGAAAACATCCAAGTCTCAATGGCTCCAAGTTAATGCTTTGGAAATCATTCTTCATTGTGCTTCTCTGAATGCACAGAGGGTCCTCTCCGTGGAGAGGAAAATAGAAAAGTGGCCATTGTCAAGTTCTCAATGTGTATTTGAGGGGAGTTTGGGGAAATTTGAGTCAGTTGTCTGACATCAATTTCTTCAGCAGAAGCACTGTGGAAAAAATGGAATTAGAGGAGCCAGCAGTGTCTTCGGTAATGTGGATGTTTTTGTTTTACTACAATGACCCACAGAGCAGAATTGTTGTGTAAGGAGTGGTATGGCAGTGTCCCTGTGGACTGACATAGCAGCCCTGAAGCCAGAGGAAAAAAGGCACATCCTCCGTGTGTCGCTAAATTTCAGGGCACTGACTACTTGTTATTTGTGTCAACAGTATTAGGCACTAAATAAAAACCATATCGATTTAAAAAAAAAAAAAAAATTAAATATGCTTTGCAAACTGTTGATTTTAGATTGAACAGAATTGATCATCAGCTGATGATGAAGAACTCTTTAATCCCACTACCTTTGACATGAGCTTGATCCAACCCATGGAATAAGAGCTGGCAGTCAGTATGGAATTTGCTTCTTAATGTTTTTCTTATTCTGAGCTGCCGGAAGAACTGATCTGGTGATGCCAAGTTTGTCAATACTTTTCAGACTCTCTTCAGGCTCCTACAGTTTTTCCTATAGTGAAAATCAGGACCTTGAAGACTTAAAATGGACCTGTTGCAGAGGGTGGTATTAAAGTAGTTCTGTTTGTTTCAGCAGTGTTTCACCTTATCATGGTAGAAAGGGCCAACAGGACTTCACCCAGCTAAACACTCTGGGCCAATCTGTCTCACCTTTTGTTCCAAGGAACAGAATCCCTGTGCCATTTAAAATATCTGGTTCTACTTTCTGCAGTGGCACTGTGATGATTTTCTTATTTTTTAACTTTTTTATTTCCTTCCTTGTCTGTATGTGTGGGAGTGACTTTTGAAAAACTGAAGTCGTCTTGCAGAGTGCTTCATCGTGTCTTTCAGGCTGAAGATTGAGAGAACACAGCTGTAGGCAGTTTAATGGAAGATGAGAAAGAGGAATGGGAATGTAATAAAGAACAAGCTGTATTAATGATAAAGCCAGGGGATTTTCACCTTCACCATCCCTCCACTCCAAAAAGTCCTTCCTTGCCTTCCCAGAATGGCACATTCTGGTTTCAATGGGAATGACCTCTGGAGGTGAGGAGCTGAGCCAACTATAGCTGAGACAAAATCCAATTCCATTAAATTAAGAAAAATGCATTAATGTGTTATTTTGGGCCTTAGGAGCACATTGCTTGGCAAGTGCCACTGATTGCATGGCAGCTGCAACAGAGGGTTAAAGAGTTTAAGAGCAGAAGAGTGTTACAGGAGTTGGGTATTTTCAGATAAAAATAGTCTTTAAAAATAAATAGTGCTTGGGGCTCCAGCACACTGCCATTTAGTAAGCTGCAAGGTTCAGTTTTTAACTGGGCCTTTCTCCTTTGAGGCCTGGCAAGACTATTTCAGAGCTCATTAAGTGTTTCACATGAGCATTATAAAAATCTTCCTTCCTCATTAGTTTCTACACAGCTTCAGCATAGCTTGGACCTTGTAAACATCCCCTATTTAGTTGTGGATGAAACCATCATCCCATGGCTGTAGGTAGGGAAGAGAAAGGAGAAATTCTCTAATACCCCAGTCTAAATCCTTATTTTGACACTAGTCTACAGGTAGCTAATCACATAAATGAAACACAATTTTTACCATCTTCAAACAATATTTTTGGAGGAATTCCCTAACTGTACAAAAGCTCTCCTCTCAAGAGTAAAACCAAACAGAGCAATTGGGAGGGAAGATGATGCAGGATGGGCTCTGCTTTCCTTCTCAAAGCCTCATCTGCACACCTGGGCTGATGCTCAGATATTTTAGGGAGACTGGTCCGGAGGAGTGAAGACAGGCACACGACCATGAGGTGGAAGTAGATTGTTTCTTAGGCTGGAGTGCAAAGTTGGTCTTGATCTTCTGAGCTCATTAGGGTCAGAGACAACTCTGCTGTTGTCTTCATCATCTGACTTTGCTAATTGCATCTACCTGTTGCCTTTTCTGTCCCTAAGGATTTAAAAGGCAAAAAACCCAGATAACTTAACTCCATGGGTACATAGGAATTCCTTGTGCCACAAACAGTAAATATATCTGTGGAAGCCGGAGTGTCCCTGTACAGAAATAACTGAATTAACTTCTCAGATTCAGTTCCAGTGTATATCAGGCACAAAACCTGTTTTGTTCTTTTTTTTTTTTTTTGTTCTTTTTTTCCTCCTCAGGGCCATGCAAACAGTGACATTAGTTTAATAACCAAAGATGACATGACTCTTGCATTTAAGGCTTCCTTGTTTCTACTGGATCACTAGAACAACAGATTCATTTATGTATGTATTTATTTTTTTAGCTCTATTCCTCACACATCATGTACCTCGAAGTGCAAAGGAGCCTTAGTAGTGCCATGCAAATGTATGCACCCATCTGTAGCCAACAACAGAAGGCTCACAGTCTGTAGCATCTTTTCCTCTGTGATAGGAGCATCCAAAATGTGCTTAATACATTGTGTAAGAGTATTTGTTGTATCAAAGGCTTTGGTTTTAGAAATAACGATTTTAGGTGTTCTGGATTTTTTTTCTCTTTTTTTTTTCTTAGCAATTTTATGGCATTCAAGCAACAAACAGTGGGAAGAGTGGCATAGTCTCAAAATCCCCATTTTAAAATTTCTGTAATGCTCATTTAGGCACTTTGTCAGATGGTGAGGGATGGATCTCTTAAGGAAGGTTTGTTGTCTTTGAAAGTAAGATAGGAAGTGATTTAGAAATAGCCTTGGTAGAAAGATGGCAGTTCTGATATGGTAGTGTCTGTTCGATGGTGCTACAAAGTAACAGCTTGCTTTCAGACAACCAAGCTTCTTCCATTTCAATATTTAGTTCTTTTTCAGCTCACTAGAAATCATATTCTTCCTGTCTAGAAGAGATTAATATTTAACCAGGCATACATCCTTCAAACATTATTCAGGCAAAGCTGATGCTTCAGCAAGAGCTTCATCAAAATAAAGAGTACATAATTCAGTCTAAGACTCTAAGAAAGAGTACCTCCTCCTTTGTTTTGGCAACAAATTCTTCAAAATAAGACACAAATGTGCTATAATGCTGCTAAATGGTTGTGACTGTTCTTGTGTTTCTTGCAGCAAAATGTCATTGCTTTCATTTGAAAGTGCATTTGGAGCAAATCATCTTTTAGTAAATTAGAGATAATAGATTGTTCTGATATTCTGCCTTAAATCTGGTAGAAAAATACTTTGTTCCTTTAGTTCGAACAGTAAAAATTTCATGTTTAAAGTAGCCTCCCCACCCCATCACATTAAACGGAAATAATTTGAAGTACTTTTTCTGCCTAGGTTTCACCTGGGAAACCAGTCTTTTACTGTAGGGGTTTAGCTTGCTTTTTGGTGCTGAAAAACCCCTGAGATGCTGTGGTTGCTTCCCAGTAGCTTATGCCACCTGAGTGCCTGGTTGTTTGCTTGGATTGTTGCCTTCCCAGAGGCCAGAAAGATGTTTTCCTTTGTGCAAGAGTCACTTTCTTTTATTAGAAGCCTGTCTGGCTGTGGCTGATACGCAGTAGGAGCGGGTGGATGGAAAAAATCTACTAGCCAACAGACAGGATTTTCAGCAGTCTTCCAAAAATGCTACAAGCTTTGATTCAGGAACTTCATGTCATTTCACTGACTAAATCCTCACTTTGCTAAGCTGTCCCTTCAGCCCATGTTTCTTGTCTGATTTGCGTGTTGTCAGATGCTTTTGCTAATCTCTGTAGTTGATGTTTGCTTAAGTGATTATTTGGCAGGAGCGTGTGAGCAGGCGTGTGTGTGTGTGTGATTGCTGCTGGCATGGCAGTTGGTATGATATGGCATTAGCATACTTGTTCCAGTGCTCTGGGCCTCCTCCTCTTCTAGGCTTATTTATGCAGCACAAGGACAAAAAAAAAAAAAAAAAAAAAACAACCCACAAACCAAATCAGAAACCCATGTGGAGCCTGTTATGGTATGATGATCCTCTGGCCAGTTTGACCAGAGGTCTGCAGAGTTCAGAGGAGCCTGAAGGTTGCTCTCATTTTCCTTCTAGTACTAATCCCAAATAGACCATCCACCAGCAGAGGATTTGTAAAGAGTTGCAGGGATTATAGGCTGCCTAAGTAGGGGTATCTGCATTGAGTCTGGTCTTTGCTGTGCTTGCAAATACCATGGGAAACTGTATTTTTGGGGTGGTAAAGAAGAAAAGGCAAGCTCCTCTCCCTTCATGTTTGTTAGCTCAAGAGCCTGTCTTTAAATGGGACATGGGTTTTACTTTGTATTTTGGACTCATTAATATTGAGTGGTCATTGGGATTATAGGTGTATGTGTTTTCAGAGGTGCTGTTCTCTTCTTTCCATCACTTCTAATTTGAGCTCTAGTCTTTGCGTGTCTTGTGTGTTGTGGGAACATCTTTATGGGCTCCAGGTTACCTCACTGAGAGCAGCGGGATTTACTTAGAGTAAATGTAAAAGTACATGTGGAATCTTGGCTTAATCGTGCAAACTTCATTTATAAGTTTAACACAATTAGCTCTCTGGTGTAACAGTATGTGTTCAGGTCCATGCCCTTTGTGAGTGGGTGGGATGAAAGCTCTTGTGAAAAGTTTTATAATAATACATTTATCATGGAGCCTTTGACAGTTTCACTTGGTATTTTTCTGGACACCTCTTTAAGTATGAGCTGCTCTTGTATTATTTTTAATTTTTTTTTTCTTTTTTGTAAAGTCAAGCTAATGATGAGCTGGGTTTCTCCTCCACTTTCCAATGTAAATTTCCTCTGTTAGTCCATGCTAATAACTGTACCTTTCCAGGGCAGAGTCTGGTCCATGCATAAGTGCATAACCCCATGCCAAACCTGTCCCTTAATGACAAGCTGGTACCGTGAAGGTACTGAGTTTATCATGATGAGAGGTGGAGGTTGCCATCTTCCTGCTGGGATCAACCCTTGGTTTTGTCTCTGAAGGGAGAAATCTTCGGGGCTTAACATCTGAAATGTTTTGTAAAGTTGGCTGAAATCAGAAATGTAGGAGTGAGTGGAACATTTTCTCTATCTGTTCATAACTACCTGCAAAATTTGCCATGGCTTCATGATGGAAAAAAAAAATTCAAGTTCAAAAAGGGATGGGAATGGGAGGAGAAGTGTGTAAACTTCCTGTTCTTACTCATACTATTGATCCAGAAAAGTTATTTTGAAGCTGCTTTCAAAAATATTTATAGGCACTTCTAGTATTTTTCAACTGAGTTAACATTTACAAGCACCTCTTCTTACTTGGTAGTACAGTGTCCTACACGGTCCTGGCCTTTCTTTGGCTGCTTCTCTGTGCCCAAATACAGCACCTCTGTGCTAATTTTCCCAAAGGGTGGGAGCTTTTGATAATAGCTGTAGGTTGAATACACACAAGAAAAGGACTTAAAAATTAAGGTGGCATCTTACAGCATCTATTTTGTTCATTTAATTGCTATGTACTATATTTTAGTTTGAATTATTTATGACTACGTCTGAAAGTCCTTCAAATAAGAGCCCCTCTTTCCTGTGCTAACCACAGTCATAGAATGAGAGGGTGTGGCAGATACCTGCTTTTATAGAGGAAAAGAGAGATGGGTAGAGATTTTGTCCTGGCATCATGTTTTACACACACACTCCAAAAGCAAGCCTCTGCCTGAAGAAACTTTAAAAAATGCAGGGATGCATAGCAAAAATGTGTTAGGTAACTTTAGACTTACCAATTGTGCAACATGTACTGTAAATGACAAGTTCACATCTTTATGCATTGACACTTTCAGCATGTGCAATAAGGCAAGGCTCTGATTCTAGTTGGGATTTTACCAACTGAGATTTCTCAAGTAATTGTGGGTGGGAATTTCTTGTCTTATTTAAACTGCAACAAACAAAAAACTCAAAGCAGGAGAAGTCTGTGAAGTGTAAATTATCTGTCTTAAGTCAAGAAAAATCGAGGTTGAAATATTTCGTATAAGGCTTATTGAAATGGAAATTTTTGAGTTACTGAATCCATGATTTCAGTTCCAGGTCAGTGGAATTCTAGTTTGTATCTGAACACTTCCAGCACTTAATGGGCAGTGAGAGAATGGAAACAAGAACTTAGCCTACATATGAGATAGACATATTGGCTACAGTAAGCTTTGCATGATGCCCTGTGATGTCCAGCTCGTGCTCTTCATTAGGGCATTTTTATGAGCATGATGTCTCAGATATAAGTGCTATAGAATACAGCAGTGGGTAGTGAGGAGTCTTTTCTCAAGTTTATGCTTTCTTGATCCATTTAAAATTTTATTTGAGAATTAGAATCTAAGTGTAGTATTTGTAAACATTTTAAACAGTTGCAATAATTATAAGTTATTATAAAATAGTCCATTTACAAACTGATTGCAAACAGTGGAAATCATTTGTAAGATGTTATTTACAATTATTACTACTATTATTGTAAAATTGAACAGAAATTGAAATTATATTTCATTTTCCCCCCAAAGGGCTTGTGCATGTCCTTTTCAATTGTTTCATAGGACATGGTGTTTTGAATTTTTTTTCTTTTTTCTTTCTTTTTATTCTCCCCATATCATCCTAACTTCTGTTGCAAAAAACATTTTAGCCTTTGATCAGTGCCATGTAGCAGAGAATAAGCTTGGTTTTCACTGCCTGATGCAAAGTGTGGTTGATATGAAATGAAAGGGAAATTTTTTCAATCTCTTTTATATCTGTGTTCTATTCCTTCAGGTTTAAAAAGTATATTCTAGGCCTTAATACTTTTTGGAGAAACAGAACTTCCAAGCTGCAGTTACTGATCCCAGGTGAACTCGTTTCCTTGCTGACATTCCTGTATGGTCCCAGCTTTGCTGCCTTGCAGAGCTGTACCATTGAAGGCAGAAAGTGCTTCTGTAGCTTTTCCCACTCTCTTCAGTCCAATTGTAAAAGATGTGAAAGTGGATGGAAGAGCATGGGTTAAGCCTGTAAAACTAGGCTTATGTGGATTTCTCAAAACTCTTTGCAAATAGTGTTCATCTTCCTCAGCTTTAAATGTGGACAGATCTGAAAGGGGTTTTCCCCTAGGCAGATAAGCTGCAAGCAATCTCTTTTGGTTTTGAAGATATATTTTCATTACTCTGAATAGATGAGGTTTCCTGAATCTCAGTTTTGAATTCATGTGTCTATAATGTCCTTATTTTCATAACCTCAACTTGTCTTTGCTTTAATCTCTCTTCTATTTAAATAGTGCAGTAGGTCACCTTTCATAAATATTACACATTCTCTCATGTTTCTCATTTTCAGTAGCCTTTTACAGCCCCATGCCTAGTTCTAAATCAACAAAATATTTCAGTTTCGTTATTTCTAAGTGTGCTCACAATTCATGCCCTTATTGTAGCAATCACATTTATTTGAAATTTAACCTGGAATTCTATAATTTTAATTTCCACAATCAAACTTTTTTTTTTTTTTCATATTACAGCCTACCATGTTAGAAGTACTGTTCAAAAGTTTTGTCTGCTCTAAAATGACTCTTTTGCTAAGCACAGGGATGTGACATCATCTGTCTCCAGAACTTTTTTGACATCTAGAAGTTAGTTCAGTAGTCACTGGTGGTGTCTAGTATGGAAGCATATATGTGTATATATATATATATATATATATATATATATATATATGCTTTTTTTAAAATTAGACTTCAGTACATCTGTGGTGAATTTTATCAGGTATTTGTGTTGTCCAGTTGCCTGGGTAGCTGTGAGGACAAGGACCCCCATACTGTTGGTTAACAGCACATTTTATGGGCAGCATGTTTTGTGGCCTTGTTTTCCATTCTTTCTTTCAGATACTTCACAAATGCCTAAAATGATCCTAGGCAGAACTTCACGTGCTAAAACGTGTCCCTCTTGTATGAAAAAAAAAAAAAAAAGACTGTTCTTATCCTCGGAGTCTCTGTTCCTTGGCTAATATTGAAAGACATATTGACAGGACCTTTCCTCTTGTCCCAAGATGACAAACCTCTCCTAACAGTTTCAAAGGCTTTGAAAATCTGAACAATTTACATTTAGTGAAAAATAGCCAGGATATGTTTTTAAAGCCTTTTTGTAGGTTAGTGAGGCATGCTTTATTGTTGTGAGAAATGTGCTTTTTTAGACTTCTCTAGTTTGTGGGGCTCCTATTTCAGCTGGTTTACACTTGCCTTTAACTGACTTTTCTCAGCTCTGGAAATGCAGTTTACTGCAGTCAAATTTCTCAAAGTAGTTTCTTTTTTTTTTTTTTTTTCATTTGCTTTATTTTATTTCCCCTAACTCTGTCTGGCAGTTCTGCCTCAAGTTCTTTACATGTATAACCCTGGGGCATGCATCTCCCTTCCCTGCTCTGAAGTGAAAACTGAAGCCATTTAACTTGTGTGCAATCTCTCTTTCTGCCCTCACTGACTCTGTGTTGGGAGAGTCTGCAGGACCCACTGGCTCTCCTGGAGTTCCAGTCTCCCATGTGTTTCAGGAATGCCTTATTACTTGTCACTACGCATTTGCTTCCTTGTTCTTCAGCCTTGCTCTTGGACCTCTTAATCTCCATTTTACATCTCACCTGCCAAAGTTGTTCTCTCCTATTAGTTTCACTTGGGCTGCATTTCCATTTTCTTTCTCCTAAAGATATTCTGTGAGTGAATAAATTCTTAAACTGGATTTACGAAGTAATTTTGTTTTCTTTTTTTTTTTTTCCCTGACTGACCAGAAGTATCATCAGTGATTGCACTTTGGCATCATTTCAGAATATCTGTGCACATTCTTGGCATGCTTTTTGAGGGGACGGCTCTCAGGGAACAGAAAGAAATGACTCCCAGATTCTGTGATTTTTAAAACCTGGTTCTGTTAGCACTGATAATGACCTCCCAGCCATACTCCCATAATCAGGCAGTAACTGTGGTGTGAAGATTTCAAATGACTGTGAGAGAATTCTATGTTTACATCCTGTGGAAATGTGTCTGAACTGTCGCAGTCTTCGTTTTAGAAGTAAGCCTAGAAGCAGCTCTAATTCCTTAATCAATTCTTTTTCATTGCTTGGGTCTTAGTCATTGTAGATTTTTCTTCTGCAATCTTCAAGCTAACTGCCACCATGTGAATTGGTTACACTGAAAAAAAAAAAAGTTTATAAAAACTGTCGCACTTTACCTTTATAGAAAACGGTCATGTCGTTGTTTGATGACCAATTATTTCACATTGACCAGCCCTGGTCTGAATTGGAGGCTTGTCTATTATCATCCTCAAAAGTGTAGCTCGAAATTTCTAGTTGGAAACTTGCACCTACTGTACCTCCACGCAAGGAAAGCTTAAAAAGTTCTATTTGTCCTTCTGTCTTCTTCCTTAGCTGGAATGTGTGCAATATTGTATGTTTTTTGCCTTTTAGAATTCCCTCTAAGCATTTTAGGTAGAAGCCTGATCTGAAGTATCTGAAGGTCCACCAAAGCAACTAAGTATATATATAAATGTATATATGTATATAGGCTCATTGTCATTTAGACTGGCTGTCTAATTTAACAATTTTTGTGCTCCTGCCTTGGTGGGAAGAGGGGTGTTTGCTTTTTTTTCAGAAAATTAACACCTGGGAAAACTGTGCTCCAGGAAGCTGTTTGTGATACTAGACATGTGTGTTAATTGCATCTAATGTGCACCATGTACATCTAATTTGTTGCCCTGATGCTTTTCAGCTGTGGTTAATGGATAACTATATAACAAATATGTTGTCAGAAGTGAAATATCCTGTGGAAACTACCCATTTTCCCTTAAGTCTGACTGCATCCAGTTTATCTGATGCTGACTTCGTCTCTATGCATCTCACAGAAAATTATTTTAATATTAACTTCTCATAGAAACACTTATACTTCTAAAATGTCTTTCACTTAATTCCTAGAATTACTTATGTTATTTGCAAAATTGATGTTTATTCTCTCCTCTTTTTCCCCTTTCTGATTCCTATTATGGAAAATCAAGTCTTAGTAAGTCGAGGTTGTGGGTACTTTAATGTTATTACCTTTTAAGTGTGGAGTCCCAAAGCAACTCTCCTGAAAGAGAGGAAGCTTTTGTTTCAGCCCTCATTTTGGAGTTATCCTGCATGCTCAGCTGTGGTGGGGAGGGAAGGGCTTGGACATCTGCCACTGTGCTTGCTTCTCAGCAGAAGATCACGTGCAACCTCTTCCCCAGGTTGCATTCCTGTGCACAGATGGAATGAGAGAGATGGGGCAGTAGTGTCTTATCACTAGCTGATGTCACAACAAGCAGTCTCGAAACATCTCTGTGCATTTTTTTTTCCCCTATTTTGATGTACGCCAGCATCTTTTTAGCAGAAGAAAATCAACTTATGCAAACATATGCGAAGAGCAGGAAGGGAAGGCTATTTGATCAGGAAGTATGAAACGGGCTTGTCTTTAACAGTTGGTTTTCTTTCTTTGTACTACTGGAACAAGATTTATAACAGTGATAAGTGATCACAAAGGTCACCCAAGCCATATTAAATTCACACCTTTAGAGAAAAGCATCTGTAAAGGAATATATGAAGAGGAAAGAGGCAATCCTCTTTCCTGAGGATAGGAAAGCAGAGCTAGGCAGCACTGACATGTTCTTCCTTTTTAGCAAACTGGTGTGTGCAAGTTAGGTGCACTGCCACTTGTCAGCCCTGTCTCTCAGCATTTCCATATAAGCTTGTTAACTGGATTGGGCTGGACTTAAGGAAGAGCTCACTTCTAATCTTGATGAGCTCAAGTGGCTTTTATGGAGGGTGCTGTGCATGGGCACAAGGGCTTAGTGTTGCTTGTCATCATGTGAGTCACTAAATGCGTTACAGGTTTTGCTGTGACACACACAGCACCAGAAGTGACAGAAGCCAACTGAGGTTGCAGATAACTTCCTGCTTCTAAAGGTGGAACCTTTAGAACATTTACCTACCATGCCTCTGAGTGTGGCAAACGAAGGGGTGACAACAAGTAGCTTTTATTTAAAGTCAATCGTTGTTTAGGTGGAACTTGAGGAAAAACATTCCTAGTTTGAGTGGTGCCCCACTGTGCAAAGGCTTTGGAAATGAAATAACTTGACCTTTCTTAATATTGACATCCAGATGCTAATGCCACTGCACTGAGATGCATGGTTAGAGGATTTTTGGGGGAGGGAAGAATTTTAAGTGTGCTGATCAGAGTTCAGTGGAAATCTTTTTGTCTCGTGACAGGTAGAAACAGGGACTGCCAGTCTCCTGGGACTGGAGGGAGCCTTCAGCTTGGTCTGGTGGGATTGGTCTATGGGATTTGGTGGCCCTGTTAACACAGCAGTAGTGTGTTCTTTGCTGCTCTGGTGTTCACCACAGCTCACACAGCATTCATGGCATTGTCTTATGGTGTGTTTTCACATGTGCTTTGCAGGCTTCCAGCAGCTCTGTGAGGTCCCAGAGAAGCCTACCATTGATCCCATTCTCCTCCCTCCCTGTGTGTGTGTTGTATAACAGGCATATCACAGCAGCTGAGGTCAGGAGAAGTCAAAATGGTCTGGACAAATCAGTTTCTCTGCAACTGAGAGAGTTTTCTACTGTAAAATGGAACACACTGTCCTTTGGGGTTAATAAAATGTGCACATACAAAATTTGGAAATGTATGGTAGCAGGAGGCCATCTGAGACCTGTTTCTATTTGCTGCCAAGAATGCTGTGTTCATCTTTTAACCCAGTCACTCCAGGACAGCTGAGCTCTAACTGTGGTCTCTATGGCTTGTTTGGTGCACAGGGAATAACCTAGTTACTGTGTGCTTTCAGTTATGACACGTTTTGGTGTGAGAATTTCCAAATGAGAATTGGGCGTAGCGGCTAAAATGTGCTTGACCCCATTTGGTGCAACTTCAACATCTGCCTCTTTGGAGGCTGGGTTGGTTTGGAGCTGGGGCGGCTCCTGAAGAGGCAGACATCTCTCAAAACACTTGACTTTGTGATTCCTGGAACATCTATCATAGCTGTAAAGGCAAGGTCCTCCAAGAGAGGACCAAAAAGGATTGATTGCAGGGTGCTCTAAAACTGAGGAGAGGAGTGGCTGTGGCAAACCTAGACAGGACAGGCTGGGAAGCTCCCAGGCCTAACACTGATTGGAAAACAAGCTGCATTATCATGCTCTTGGACCCTTTTTCCAGGGCCAGGCTTGGGACGGCTGTTGGGAAGATTTTGCTGGGAAAAAGGGCTCTCACACTGTCACACTGTGGGGAGCAGTGGGTGCTGCAGGTAGTGATTAAGAAATGGTGCAAGTACAGAGACACCAAGGACTGCACCAGCAATGCTTTTTTTTTTTTTTTTTTTTTTTTTTCATCCTCATGGCTAGAACAGGACTGTGAATACAGAGGAAGTGCTGTAGGATAAGACATGTTTTTATGGAAAGCCAGGGCAAGAGAAATGAAATGATGTGGTGTGAAATGCATTGGCAGTGTTCTGTGCAGGAAGATCACATTTCACTTTTGTGCAGCAAACTTGGTGTAGTTAATAGTATTTAATGCTATTATTTGTTTTTTTGAGGTTAGCTTTTAGGCTAAGTATTTACCACAAAAAGGAAAATAAAATATTATTCATGTATGTACTCCTCCCAGTACCTTCCAGGAAACTGGGAGGAGTATAGAGCAGCTTGCAGTTGACACAGATTTATTTATTTATTCCTGGCTGAAAAATCAGGTCCTGGGATACCATGGGACAGTCCCCAAGCAGGTGTGTTATTGGGCTTTCATAAAACTCCAGCTTCTTGTATCATACTATCCATTCAAAAGATTTCAGGACACTTTTAAAATGACCATGATCTGATCATGATCTGGGGCCATGTATGATTGTTCTCTCCAATTCTCTTTGCTATTCTAACTACTTTTAATTTGCAGTGCCTGAGCTTTGAGGAGAAATCCCATCACAAGTTGTGTGGAGTCTCTGGATCTTTTATTGGATACAGAATTCAGGCTTTCTCCTGCTCTTCATTGGGAAAAAGGAGGAAAAAAATCTATTGCTGAAAACATATTGGGTTAACAGATGAAATAAATACACCTCATGATCCCTGTAATGTAAGGATAAGTGGGTGCAGTATCAGACCTCAAGGGAAATCAGAAACCGAGAAGTCTCCTTCAAAGACTTCCCAAAGATCTGGCTGGTCTGATGGCAGAAAGTTTGCAGGCTCTTTGAGGAAGTTGATGTTATGGTGCTCCTCAGAAGCCTGGATGTTAAATAGCATCCCTTCCCCATTTTCCAGTCACACGGCTGCATGAGATAAAAGCTTCCTCGAACTCCAGGACCTTGGATCGGTCTTGCAAAATCCAGCCAGCCATTGTGAGTGTGGTTAATTCACACCGTCGCCACAGAAGACAAAATGGATCTTTGAAACAAATGTGGTGGTGGGGGTAAACCCATCAATCATGTGAATACTGCTTTACAGTAATTCACAACTGCAGCTTTTCTCTCAAGCGAGGGCTGGCCGGGTCCGATCAATCCCTTGGCTCTCAAATAGGTCTCAGCAGGCAGTAGCTTGCTCCTTGTGGGTTTGTATGTACATGAAAGCCCACTTTATATTAACTCTGTGGAATAGTATTTTTCCCTCTCTCTAAACCCCTTAGCACTAATTCAGTGTAATTATACTCATTGAATACGGTACTGACAGCCCCATTCCTCCCCCTTTCCTGTCAGGATATTTGCCTAAAAATCTCTGGATGAAGAAAATCCAAAACAAAGATGGGATTCTTTGTTCTGGCATTCTGCACAGGTTTTTTATTTTTTTAATGTAACCCGATGGTCATGCTTTCAAGTATTTTCTTTAAAGCTGGAGATTGAAAGCACATTATTTATGAAAAAAAAAATGGAAACATGTTAATTTTTTTTCTTTTAAAAATTAATGAAGAATTAGACTTTAGTCTATAAGGAAAATGTTAAATATTACAAAAGCCATTACTAACTGAGCATTGGAGTAATTATTAACAGTCTGAGGCTGCTGAGGACCTCTTTCTACCTTTCTGGAAAGAGGGAAAGATGTCAGGAAAAGGCAGGGAGCTTCTTTCAATCTGTTCTATTTTGTGTCTATGTCTGTGTCTTATGGTTGGGTGACATTTTCCATGTTGTGTTTCCATGCTGAAAATAATGATGCAAGTGGCTTAGCACAGCATGTTTTAGCCCTTTCTATCTCCATATGTGTGCATGAAAGCTATGTAGAGAAAATATCTGGAAAGCAGTGATTAAAAAGGATTTTAGGAGGTCACAGGAAGCAGGTATTGGCAGATGAGCTCTGAATGTAGTGTTGTGGAGAAAAGCCTAAAACCAACCCAAATTTTAGGCATATGCCTGAGAGGGCCAGATCAGGGTCATGATGGCGATAATGGAGATACCAGGATAAGGCATCCCATGTTGGTGTCAACATTTTCAAAAGATGCAGAAGAGAAAAAAAAAAGGAAAGGAAGAAACTCTCCAGCAAAATAGAGTCTGGAGAAAGTTTGCTCTGTGGCTTAAAGAGCTTAGTCTGCCTGGCAAACTCAAGAAGAACAGATAACCACATTATAAATATCTCCTAGGGAAGAAAAATTACAAGTACTGAAGGCCTCTCTAACTTGCTGGGGAAAGCCATGATAAGAAAAATTCAATTACAAACTAATTTACTATATTACAGTGTTGATAGTGGGAGGTAGGATGATAATTTCACAAAAGCTTTCCTTAGAAGGCAGTGGATCCCTCATCTTACAAAGTGTAAATGGCAAATGTGGAGTTGTGGATACCAGAAGATTGGTACAAGGAACTAACTCGGGGCTTTTGCATAAGGACATCCATTTTTTCTTGACAGAAGAGTTTTTCTCAGCTTCTCAGAGGTGAAATGTGGGCAGGTCAGGGAAGCAGAACTTGTGTTTTAAAAGATAGCAAATGTGTCCTGCTTTAGCAAGCAATTGAGTTCCCTTTTTAACTGTAATATGCAAGTACTGTAATTTAGGTGCCAATTTGCTTCCTACAAAGGCTGTGACATGTTGCAAGTCACACCTCTTGTGTTGCCCTTTATCATATCAATTTGTAACTGGCTCCTGTAAACCTAGGGAAATAGAGTCAAACATCATGTGGAAAGCAGAGGGAGCAGAGAAAGATGTGTCATAGAAAACTAAAAGGGCTGTGTTGGGAGGTCATTTACCAGCAAAATAGAGAGTTGCTTATTCCTCCCTTTCTAAGCATATTTTGGTGGCTGGTAGTTTTTGAGGGAGGGGTGTTTCTGTTTTTTCTTCTGCTTACTTTGTCTTTTTGTAATGCTAGCTAAATGCATGCTTTCCTTTCCAATTAAGAGATATTTTCTTGACAGCAGACAGGCAGGCCACAGCCCTTATTCCTGAAACCCAGGTCCTTAGGCACAGAAGGTCTCCATCCCAGCATTATCTTCCTCTCTTTAAGTCTCACCTGTATGAAGCCTCTTAGAAAGGTGAATCTGAATGGAGAAAAACATGCATTTTTGAGATAGGTGGATTGTGTTTAGGTGAGGTGGAGGACATGTCAGCTTTATAAACTTCCTTTGCTTACGGGAGCACCATATGGTTTTCTGGTCATGTGGATAAGCCAGTTGTGTTTCCAGAATCAAGAGAAATGCTGATTTTCTTCTCATTGAGAAGAATGAAGAAGGTTAGCAGCTTTGGACTCTAGTTCAGTTTGAGCACTGGCTATAGCTATAATAAATTGCTGGCTTTATTTAAGAAGATTCCGTAACATCAAATACCAAGCAGGATTTTCCCAAATGGGAAAATTTGTTTTTTCCTCTCTCTGAGAATATGGAACTGTGCCAGTCCTTAAATTGTGTTATACAGCTTGGGTGGGGAGGACAGGGGCTACGAATGCAGAAGTTGTAAGCCTATGATGTGAAAGGTGGTTATAAACTACATCAATTCCACAGACTTAGAGCTGCCTCTGTTCTCTTTGTCCTGCTTTGTTTTACACAAGGATCATTCACTCCAGTGAAAATTATGACCCATTGCCTTTTGTTTTGTCTCTGTGATGAATTTTGCCTGTTTTGATGATTCTGTTGATCTAGTGGAACCACCTTGTGATTCATCTTCAGAAGGCTGAAACTTTAGGTTGAAAACTTTGGATGGAAGTGCCAGGATTGGACCAGGCTGGGTTCTGTGGGGCAGCCGGAAAGTAGTTCTGGATTTCTAGAGCTGATGAGATATTTATTCTCAAGCTTTATGCAGGTAGCTTCTCCTGTTGCTACCGCAAGTGTTCTCAACAAGTTGTGTTGTTTAGGCCAAGGGATTTTGAACTTTCTTCTGTGAGCAGTTTCCTAGGTAGCAAACTTTCTAGCACAAGAGAGGACTTTTGTTTAAACGACACACACAATAAGTGTTGCCAGAGCCAGATAACTACAGATAAGCAAGCACCTTGATGAGATTAGAAGGGCAGCAGTAGATACCACAAACAGAGGCATATACATTATGAGCTATTCTGATTAGCTGCTATAATCCTTAAACTGACTTTATTGAACTGTGCCTGGCTGAATTATTCTCTCGTGAGACACTGTTTTGATTTGTGTTGCTGACTCAGAAGAACCATCCATGCTACCTTTTGAGTAATTGTGAGCTGCCAGGGCTGAGAGTTCAAAGCCTGGAGCACACTGAATTGGGGAAAGGCAGCCAGGAGCTGGTGCTCTGGATGAACAGATGGTGACCCAGAAAGCTGTCTGCTCAGCAGTAAGTACTTAATGACATGCAGGTGCCCTTCATGTTTAGCCCACCGAAGTTTTTAAATTTACTGTAGGAAGTTTCTTTGAAGACCAAATGAGGCTTCTCACCTCTGTGGAGCCATTTGTGGCACAATTTGCTGCTTCCAAAATCTGTCTGTTTATGTTAAACAGATGTGCAGCTCAGAGCTGACCTGAACTGCCCTACAGCAGGAACTGAGCATGGATCAACCAGAGACATCTTCATTCAAGAAAAGTCAAAGCTTTAGACTGGGGCTACCAGAGAGAAGAACCATTTAGAGGGTAACTCCTCACTAAAATATTACTGATATCTGTTCTTAACAGTAACACAAGTTTGTTATGCCAGAGCTGTGTGTTTGCTCTGTCTGTGTGGAACAGCATCATCCTATTAACTTTTGCCATGCCCTCAATAAACAGTGATTTTTTAAGAACTGGCAAAACCTTTCCTAAGTGATGTCTTTTCGTTTGCAAGCCAGCTTTGAATAGGCAAAGCTGCATGGATGCGGGGAGGGAGGAAGAAGTCTGTGGGTCAGAGACCTGGGGAAGATAAGGCAATGTGTGAGGATATGAGGAGCATCGCTATTGGGTTTCTTGGTCTCTTTCCTTTCCCCCTCAGCTGTGTTGCAGTGCTCTCCCTTCTGTCCTCAGCCTATGAGTCTGTAACATTACTTGTAGCAGAGCTGCTCCTCGTGAAGGACAAGGCACAGAAGGGTAGCAGCAGCTCTGCATTGTGTCTTCAGTGCTGGCATCCCTCTGTAGTGAGATGTGCCTCACTAGCTTTAATAGGTCCTACCTGTTGTCTTAGCAAGCCTTTGTGTGTTTGGAGGGACTGGCTCCCCAGTGACAGGGGATGAAGGTAAAAACACCACCTCAATAGTAGTATTCTGCAGATGACAAGGAGTGACACCTCTGCCTGCTTCTGTGTTTGATAGATGTGTTTTGATAGCTGTGAAAGAGAGATTTGGAAGCAATGGGAAATGCCAGCTTTACTTTCAGTTAATTTGTATACAAGTTGCCAATTCTGGTTTTCTTTATTCAAAAAGCTTTGTGAACATACTGGCTCCCTCTTACTGCGATTCCCAGGCCGTATATTGTATTTTCACTCAAGTGAGTGTTTCTGCTTGTGTGCTTGCATTTCCCTCCCTGAGGAATCCTCAGGGTAGCTCAGGCTAGGGCAGGGTATGAGCCACCTTGGAGGGTAATACAGATTAACCAAAAGCTGAAGTTTAAGTATGAGCTCTGGGTCTGAGCTCACTGGCCAGCAGAGGTGCTAATGTCATTCCCAGGAAGCTTGGCTTGGCATCCAGTTCACTGAATTAGCACTGAATAAAGTTTAATGATTCCTGCCTCTCGGGTGATACCTTTTCACTTGAGTGCTAAAAAAAGGGAATTAAATTGTGGCAAAAGGATTGGAGGAATGAAAGAGAATCATGCCTGATTAGCTTTCAGGAGGAGGAAAAAAGAATCTCATGGTTCAGAATGGTAATGGCTCTGCAAGGGGCAGCTATCTCCTGGAGTTATCACTTATTCTCTAGGTAGGCTCTCTTCTGAGTTGTACTTAATGGGTAAGCTTTGGACTGCCCTTCACTGAAAAGGAGAACTGAATTATTATTTCTCTGTTGGGATAAGGCTGGAAGGCAGTCTTAGGTAAGAATTAGCCTCTTACTGAGATCTATCTTTTAAAGCTTTTCTCCCATAACCATCCCCAAGGGCCTTTGCTGGCTTCTGCCTAATTTTTGGTATGCTTGAAGATGAATTTTGACTGGTAATTATGGGAAGTCATCAATTATATAAATATCCTAGTATAATCTATGACACTCTTATCTAATACCTTTGCAAAAGATTCTGGGTTTAGGGAGTCACTTGTCACAGCTTGTTGCCTTCCTTCTGTCCTGCTTATCTCTTTTCCAAGTGGTGCAGGCAAATTAAGCTCTTTGGAGCTGCTGCTTTTCAGACTTTCCTGTCTGTCCTTCTCCCTTTCTTTCTGTCACTGGCATCAGCAAGCTCCCTAAGCTCTATAAGACAGCATGCAGTAGCATATTTTCCTTCATCTGACATTGGGATATGTGGTGTCCTTTGACTGTGTTTTTAATTATTTTTGTTTTACTGTGTATCTGTTTCAGATGCTCTGAAAAAAGGGAGCTCTTTGCAGTTGTAAGCAAGGTGGCAAGAAATGGGGAAATTGGAGGAATGCACCAGAAAACTGGTGCTATGTCTGAGTGAATTAAACTATTGCCTCTAGAGTGCTTTACTCCCTAGTGCTAAAAATTGATTTGGTATTTGATTGATATCACATATGAAGACAAATCAAGCTATGTGATGCGGAGGTGATGGGGAGGAAAGGCAGGTGTATGCGTTGGGAGAAAAATGCTTCTCTCTAAAGTAGAAGATTTGCTGAACAAAATTTAAACACTAAAAACACAGCTTTGTTTCTAATTATATTTTTTCCTTTCCATGAGAGGTCCATCCTTCAGACTTTCTTTTCAGGCATTTCTCCCTTCTCTCTTTAAATTTCTATCCTTTTCCTGGTAATTCTTTCCTAAGAAGTTCTATTTTGGGAAGGGGCTGAGGAAACCACCCCTGCTCCCAAAACTAGCATCTCTCTTGGTGGAATCTGTAGTTTTTGCAAGTGAGCTATGTTCCCTCGCACCTCCTGTGCTTTTCTTTTTCAAATCACATAACTTCCTGCATGAGGTAACCTTTTCTATCTCAGGCTGTCTCTCTCCCTTGCTTGCTCTGCCTCTGGCTTGCTCTCTGGGTCCCTTGCTCAGTGATGAATGAGTTTCATTCATCTTTCTTTTGGGGGCTCTGTGAAAAGCTTTAGACTTTGCCTGCTCCCATTTTTTCGCTCAGCTATTCATTTCCATGGCGATGGAGAAAGGAGGGGGGTGGCAGAGTGGGTGGCAGTGGGGCCAGAGGTCAAGAGTGGCCACTTTCTGAATTAAAGCTTTGAATTCCATTAAAGGTGACACGTTGTAACCTGGAGTAACTCTCCAAGAACTTGGCTGTCAAAGTCATCAAAGCAAAGAGAGAGGGAGGCAGGAGAAAGAGAGAGATCAGAGGAGGAGGAGGAAACCAAGAGCTTGGAGCTGCTGTCAGGATTACATCTGGTGACTTAATATAGGGGGAGTTCATTTGTGTTGCCATACACTGTGCTTCAGTGAGGCCGTGCTCCGAAATCTGCATGTGGATGGGGTGTGTGAGCTAGGGAGGATTCCCCTCATCCTTTGATCAGCAAATGTAATCTTCTGATTAAGTAAACAGCCCTTCTCCTCTGAGAAATGGGAGGGGGAAAGTGAGTGTAGATAAGAATCCCAGCTACTTTGGCATTTCACTAGGTTATTTTTTCATTTCTTTCAAAGAGATTCCAGGAGGACTTGGCCCACAAAGATGAGGGATGTTTTCCTGGAATCATAGAAACAGTCTCTTGAGCGAAAGTCTGTGTCCCAGAAGACAGCATGTGAAACAGCAAAGCCTATCAAGCTGTTTCCAGACATCCAAAATTTAGGTGTTTTAAACACATTAATTTAGGAAACTCGCAAATCCCTATATTAAAAAAAAAAAAAAAAAAAAAAGCCAACATGAAACAGCAGAAAACCAAAACCAAAATAAAACTTGCTGAATTTTGAAATTTGCATTGTTTTTTCTCTGAAGGTTGATTATACAGGGGAGGAATTGGAAGGAGGCACCAGGACCTCATCAGGTCCTCACCAGGACACCAGGGCTGTGTGTGTTATATTCTGGATTCACACCCTCTCTTTGAATGATCTCATCATAGTGGTAATCAAGTTTGTGCTAAAATTCTGCTTTTTTCACTTCTGTGACCTGATGAGGTAGTGGTTCAAAGCAGAATTTTCTGTTAGTTTCCAAGTGTGGGGTCTTGCTTCTGGTACTACTGAGTTTCAGAACCTGTTATCCTTCCATCTCCAAGGTTTCCATTTCTTCTTGTGTGATAACCTGAGCCTAATATGAACTAGGAGGAAAGCCTGCTAATTGAGGAGTGGAAAAAAGTTGTCATGCTTGATTTCTTGAGTTTTCTGTAATAAATGAAAATGCAAATGTTTGGTATTAAACTCCTTGAGGAACCTGCTTGGAAGCCTTTCCCCAGCATTATGTTTTTCAGCTTGCTAAATCTGTCTAGATCCCAGACTGAGCAATACTGTTCCTGCCAGTCCTGAGTATGCTGCTGTCAAAAACTGTGCTATGTGATCAGCAACCTAAGTTTATAAAAGTCTCTCTGTACTCTGGGTCGTACATGATACGAAGCCTTCAGCACCCAGGTCAAGTTGGGATGTCTGGAAAGACTCAGTTCCTTCTCATTCAGGGTACTTGACACTTCTTAGAAAGGTTTTCCTTGTAATTATGGTTTTTCTGCTTATTTTGCCATTCACTAGCATCCCTGAGCTTCCCTGTGGCTCTGTAATGAGCAGCTTGACCTGTTAAAGGTAGAGGAGGATTCTGAGGTTTTTGTTTTGCTAGAAAAATGTAGTTTTTATTGCTGGAGGCTGTTAGGGTTCTTTGCTAAAAGTTGACTATGACAGACTCTTGCTGTTGTATTATATAATAATAAAATAATAATTTTATTATTATGCATTCCTTCATATACAAAAATGAATTCTGGAATCTTGTAAAATAAGAATCTTAATGATTCTTTATTATTTTCCAAGTCTGTATTTCCATGGCGTTTCTTTACTGACTTGTGGTATATAAGACAGCAGCAGCCAGTAATTGGCCGAGTAATGTAACATATTTTTTTAAATCTTAGGCGTTTCTGCACTTGTTTAAAAAGCAATAATGAAGGACTTGTAGTAAAAGGAACACTGGATTTTTCAGTCTAATTTGCACAAACCCTGAATCTTTGCAATGGAGTAAAAGTAAGAATTGAGGTTGTAAACAGTAACTACAGGAGCTAAGGGAAAGTTATTAGGAAAGTGTGGCATTTATTTGCATGTTTTGTTTGTTTGTTTTGGGCTTGGGGGCTAGGGAAGATAGGGAAGCAATAGCTTGATTTACCAGAAATACTCTAAACTGACAAGCAAAGGCAGAATGGAAGCTTACATTACTGAATGAATGAGAGTCCTATCAGTCAAAGGTAACTCCAGAGATGTTAAAATTCCTCTAATGAGGGAGAGGATCAGCTGTAATATTCATTATTCCATGCTGAAGGAGAGACTGCTGAGAGAAAGAGCACTAACTTTGGAGAAATGCTGCAGCTAATAAAGGCAGCTAAGCCAGGAAAGATGAAGAAAGGATCAAAACTGCAACAGCAACCACTGGTTCAGAGGTATGCAAACTCAGGCTGAGGGGACTCCAGAAATAGGCCAGAGACAAAGTGAATGGAGAATAGAGGCACAGGAGGGTTTTTTTACATGAGACGTAGAAGGAGGCAGTGCAGGGACTGAGAGTGTAGAGTTTCTTTGTTAATAAGGAAGATATTGGCCTACTTTTGCACACTCAGACTCTGTTTGGCAGCACATGAATAGGAGGGGAGCCGCTATCGTGTTTGTAATTGTGGCATTGGATGGGAGGTCTCCCTGTATCTGCAGGATGGTGAGTTTGATGCAGCATTATCTCAGAGAAAGGGTGCTGTGAGCTGCCTCAGGAGCAGCACTTGTACCAAGTGTACTGGCCGGTGAACCAGGGCTATTCTCTTTTTCCTCTTAAGAGATTTGTCTCCTATTTTAATCTGCTTTTGTTGGTGAGATGTTTGTTTAGAACAAATCTGCTCCAGCAGGGTTTTTGGTTCTGCTATTCCTCTATTCTACTCACTTGAAACAAACAAAAAAACTAAGACAATCGATAGAAAACAAGGAGATTTGATTTGCTGCAGAGACTGGATTTATCTGTTCTACTCTCTTTGATCCTCCTTTTCCAGGTACAGTTTCTTTTATGTGACAGTCTCATAGTTTCACCCTCAAGGATGTTGCCTTGCCGAGTCTTATTAAATTTCTTTGTATATACATTCTTCCCCTGTCTGTAGCAAACCCACTTGTTAATGTTGGCTCTGCCTCGAAAAGCTAGTGCTAAGAGAAAGCTGATTTATTGGTGTGTTATCTGAGGAGTGTACACTGCTGTGCAGAAGCTGTAGTAGGACTGATTTGGTAAAGCACAAGGAGTTTTCTTTCCTGTCAAGCCGTTTTGAGGATCAAAATGCAGGAATACAGCATTTTGCAAGTGATAAATAATCATTTAGAGGTGTGTCTTGCTGAAGAGCAGACATGACAAAGCATTAAATTACAGGACTTTTTCCTCTCTAGCTGGATGGATGTTGACTTGGATGCAAAACTTTTTAGCATAGATGAGGTGAAGAGAAGGGCATGCACTGTGTTATCCTAAAGAGATAGCTGACTTTTTGTTTGTAGGAACTAAGAGTAGCAACATTGCCACTTCAGCTGCTGTCTCACTCATGTGCAGATACCAACATCCTGAAAAGATTTTGTGTCTGAAGGAACAATGTTCTTGCTCCTTCAAGGAGACATAATTTCTGTGGAAGACACCCTGGAACTGCAGGGAAATTGCTCCTCTGCTGTGGCTTATGCCAAAGTAACACTTTAGACTGCAATGTTTTCTAGGCAATCCCTTGTGTCGTCTTTGGTCAGGAAGCCAAAGTAGCCAGGGGCTAAATTTGGTAGGAAGTCACCTAAATCAGAATTGTCTCTGCTTTGGAGGAAAGTCCAAAACAGCAATAATGAAGGACTTGTAGTAAAAGTCCTTCAAAAAACCTCCAGTATATGCAGAGGAATGGTTTGATGATTTGTGCAGTCTGGGTGGTGTGAAGAGGTTCTGATCACATGAACTGTTTAAATACAGCTTTCCTGATACCTGTGAGGCTGAATTGCTGCTAGGAAAACTGGTAGGAGTGCCTTGAAGTGGTCTGCTGTCAACTGGCCCCTGAAATGGCTTGAACTCCTGGGCTAGTTTTGTTCCTTCCTGCCCCCAGTCTCCAGGCTTTTTCACTAAGAGCCCTGCTTTTTATTTCTAAGGTTATTTCTGGGTCAGTGAAGATGAAGATATAATCCTTGAGCCTTGTGAGGTAGTTACCTTAATCATTCAACCTTCTTCTGGCAGAAAGCTGCTTACAACAAGCCTATGCTGTGGCGGGGAGAGAGGTGGAGTGAGAGGAAATAGGGTGGCCTGGATCACAGATCTGGAAATAGATGCTGGAAATCCCACTCTTCTGACGTAGAACACCCATCATCAAATCCCCTGACAGCCTCTGGCTTATGTAAATGTTTATATGAGGGGGAATCAAATTACTCCAATCTTCTAGCGGTTGAAAGTCTGACATCTATGGGGTAATTGCTTTTCATTTAAATTCCATGAGGTTTAGTAGTAACAGTTATTTAATTCCATGTTTCCATCCTTTGAAATCTTGCAGGGTGCTTTTTTTAAAGTCTAACCCTTAGTAAGTTCTAGTATAATTAAGCTGTCATCATCTTGGCTTGAGAAGACAATCTTCAGAAGGATTTATCTTAATTTTTTTTCGCTGAGTTTCAGGGCACACAAACTAGTTAGTTGCCTCCTTTCATGTGCTCTCAGGTGAGCTACTACCTCAGTTCCAGTGTCCTCATCCCAGCTGTCTGGGCTGAACTTCATATTCAGAGACTTTCTGTATCAGCCTTCCTCCTCCTCAATTCACAGCCTGCTTGTCCCTGTGTCTCCTGGCCCATTCCATTCCTGATTGTCATTTTCTTCCAAGTCCTTCCTTGTACCATCTGTTTTAGGCCTTTGCCATCTGTGACAGTTCTCTACCCTGAAAGGGTTCAGAGTCTTTTCCTTGAGTGACAGAGTTGGGACTCTCAGTGTTTCAAACATATAGGTTTTGTGCCATCCCTGACAGCTTTTGGAAACTGTTTCTCATAAGGTGTCTATGCAATATCTGTGTGCTTGAACTTTACCTTCAGGAATGAATAAGACCTCAGGTGACAGGTCATGTGAAAATGCAGTGATATAGGATATTCGCTTTTTAAATATATATTTAGCAGAATTAGTAGACAAGGAAATCAGACAAATGTAAATCCAAATCCTTGTCCATTTCTCACTGCTTTTGTTGTGACTGAATCATAACTTTTGTCTTTTTCTGGAAAACAGCAGATTGGGCAAATGTTGACTCTGAAAAGATGAAGCAAATGATTCCTGCTCTTCTTTGGTTTGTGCTGTTGTAGTTGGAGGACAGATCAATGGAGTGAATCAGAAGCTGGCTATCTGCCCTGACCCTTAAGGAAATGTGGTTTTAGGAGTGGAGCAGGGCAGTGCTAGAAGAGGCACTGGCTTTATTCCATCCATTCAAGGGCAGACTGCAGTTATGGCCAGTCCTGGTCTATGTGGTGGTGAGGGTGTATTGCAGGTTGTTTTGCATCAGAGCATCACAGTAACCAGCAGTGCTGCTCTGGGAATCTAGGAAGAGCATCAGACTAATTTTCTCATCACTTTTGGCTGATGTGATTAGCAGTCAAGGCTAATTACCCGCAGGAACGCTCCCTCTTTCCTCCCTGAATCCATATACGAGAAAGCTGGTGTTATGATCCTTGGCAGTATAAGCTGTTCTTCCTTCTTTCTGTCATAGATGAAGATATAAATATTAATGAATTTAAGACAGGGTAAAGCTTCATCATCTTTCCTCAACTTTTCTTCTTTGTGTGTTCTGTGTCGTTTTGTTTCTCCTGTTGCTAGAACAAGGAATGAATGACTGGAACATTCTCAGAAGCAATCTCATATACATATATCTATATGGAAACAGATACAGGTTCTCTTTCATAGCAAAATGTCGAAGTAGAAAAGTGGTCTAAGTATATATAAAAGTAGAAAAGCAGGTCTAAGTATACCCTCTGAATCACAAACTATCCAGAAGGGAAAAACTAAGATGGCAAGGCTGGATTTTGGTGTTTGAATCCTTCCTGTGCTGGCACACATCACTGAAGGTGCATTCAGCCTTATTGAGCTAATTGTTCAGGAGTGGGATTGAGAATCGTTAAGACTGATGATGTAGAGGGAGAATGAAGAGTGTATGGCTGAGATCCATAGAGGACTGCTGGCTGATAGCTTGGGTGCTGAAGGTTGTGTAGCTACAGTAATGCAAAAAGGTAATGAGCTAAGTTAGCTTCTAATGAGCCCTATGAGGCCAGAGATTTCCAATATTCTAGCTGCTCAGGATGGAGCTGAGCTGCAGTGATATTTAACTGTATTTAAACTTCACTGCTATCTGAGAAATTATCAGCACTTGCTGAGCACTGAGCAGAGGTATAAAAGGTACACATTTTGTGAATCTAGGTATCTCACACACCAGTAAAGTGCCAAGTCCCTTAGGACTGAATATGGAAACATTTGCCTGATTAACCCTATCACCACAGTAAGCTATCAGAAAAAAAATAAAAAAATCCACACATTCATTAAAGGCAGCAAGTTCACTTAATGAGGATTTTTACTTTCATACAGACCTAGAGACATGAACACAGAATCTTGCATTTTTATGTATGAGAAGAGATCCAGTGCTGGGTCCATTGAGTGTTTTGGGCTTTGGTTGTTTTGGCTTGATTTTTTTTTTAAGATTATTATTATTTTTATTTTTTGCAGAAACTGAGGTGGAAAGAGATGATGAATGCATGAAATTTTCCAGTACTTAGGCTTTGTTTGTAAATGAAAGAGTTTTTGGCTCTGCCTTCTCTTGGCATGTGATGAACAATAACAAATGGCATAATTTTCAGAAAGTTTTGACAGTGGAAGGTTGCTCCTTTCCCTTCTGTCAACATTACTCTTTTATTTTCCAAATTTCATCACTTATGAATCAGGAGTTATGGTGCCATGAGGTCTGAGTTGAATGTAAGTCTTTCTGTTTCTGCTTGGACTATGCTACCTTACTCAAGCCTTATTGGCATTGTAACTTGAACTCAATCCTCATAGGTATTTTCTCTGATAGGGACTAAAAGTCAGCCTCAGGAAATCTTAAATACACTTTCAGGTGAGATATTTTGAAAACTACACTGGACTTTTTCCTACCTTCTTGTTTGCAATATTTTCCAAATGCAATTTTATGGTACAATTATGAAGAGAACAAACTATATTTTCTCCCCCTTTCCCTATTGGCAACATTTAACTCAAAAGGAGGCTGCATGTTGCCAGAGTCCTCCCACTTCAGTCCTATCCTCCAGGGACTCTGCATATTGCTTTTGAATGTTCCAAGACCTTTTGGGACACCCACAGCCTGGGAGGGAACAGAAAATCAGCAATTTGATAGTTTTCCTGCATTGATTTTCTGACATTGCTATGAAAAGTATCAGGGATATTCTGTCACTTTTATATTTGTAGCCATCTAAAGCCTTGGAAAATCTTTCTTTTCCCCCATGGTTGTTCAGGACAGGGCAGTGGTGGTCTCATGGAGATTTTTTTGCATTCTGATATATCATCATCACCAAGCACTTGCCAGTATAAAACATGAATAGCTACTGTTGTGGGAAAAAAATATCAATTTAGTCAGTTAATAAGAAATACAATCAGTCATGAAGTACAGTGTGCCCAAAGACCAAGAACAGTCTTAAGTAAAGTCTTTGTAACTTATGTTTTAAGCAGTAATGTGTTTGGATTTTTTTTTTTTTTTAAATCATTTGAATGGTTGGGCTTTAGAATATAAGGTAGGGAATGAACCTGAGTGTGACACATTGAGAATTTTATATACATTGCCTTGCACCTTGGATCACTTTGCTGAAATATTTGCATTGTGATTTATTCCCTCAGTTTTAAACTGGTGTGATCGTCTGCATCACTGGCCATAGTGACCACTGATAGTTCCAAAACAATTGATAACTCATACTGTCTTGGAATTATTGCATGTTTAGGTGTCTCCTATCATTACAAGAATGATTTTATGGTTTGACAGGTTGTCCAGTTCTTGGTTCAAGGTGAGTATAAAACCTTATGGATCATTTTGCCTGCTCATTTGAGCAAGGATAGGTAATTTAAAGAAAACCACAAAGCAGTGAAAAAAAACCACAAAGCTGTGAAAATCACAGTGATGCTGTGAATTGTTTTTTTTTTTTAATGTCTTCCTGGTCCATAAAAGTCTGTTTTGGCATCTAGGTAGACTTTGGATTTAAGAATTGATTTGTAGATAATGTGAACCTTTTCACCTTTCTTTTTGACTATGTATATAATTCTTATCTTCCATCTGTCACTCTTTCAGTACATTCTTAGCAATTTCATGTCTGAATGCTTTCATATGTAATAATGCAGACATTTAATCACATTGCACAGTTTGTAAGCTGAAATTACTAATTATCAACCTTGACCTATATTGCTAGCTTCTTTCTAGGGATCAAACAATGTAGGCTTTGTTTTTTGTTTTCATTTCACGTGGCTGAAGTTGAAAATGTTTACGATAAACCCCAGCCATTGCTCTTGGCTTGCCAGTACAGAGAGAAAAGAAGCAGGAAAAGGGCAAAGTGCAGTTTGATACTATGGAAATGCAGCACAATGAAAAGGTGAAATGTTATGGTGCAAAATTTAATTAGCTCTAAGATAAGTGAAAACAAATCATGACATTTATTTTTAGGAAGAAGCCTCCCACAGAGAACTCTGAATACCTTGCAGGGAGAAGCAGGCTAAAGGGAGCTGTTTAGAGTACAGATATTCTCATTAAGCAACGAAGCAAGAAAGTATCTTTAGAAACTGAAGTTTTTATTGTTGTTATCACTGTTACCAATGCCACCCATGAAGAAAAATGGGTTTCTCCCACAGCCACTAGTGATGTAATAGAGTTGGAATCCTAAGAAAACTTGGGATATAAGCAGCTGCTTTTGCAGACTAGGTGTTCCAAAGAGAATATACTGCATGTATTTTTGGTGGAAGAGGGAAAGTAAGTAAAATGGCAAACTAACACTGAAATGAGAGAATAAGGTAGAGTGAAAAGGGGAAAGAAAGGTGGGAAAAGCAAAGTTAGAAAAAAACAAATAAAGGACCCTTAAGAAGTGCAAGGGTAGCACTGGAAATTAGTATAAATGGAAAAAAGCCTTCCTTTAGCACTTCCTTTTTATCTGAAACAGTATTTTGCTAACTCTCAGCTTCCGGTGTATTAGTCTGAATTAGCAGATGTCCTGGTTCTCTGGATGGGGTCCCATTTTTGTACAGCATCAAGCTACAGGATGCAAAAGGCCCTGCTGTGTCTTTTACATGATCAGCAAGAATAATAGCTGAAGAAATACAGAAATGGGATACGTTGTCTTTACCTAGGTCATACGAGTACAATTAACCCGTTGTAGACAGCTGTGCTCAAATAAGTATTTATGTATATAGGTGTGCCTATATACCTGTAAATGTATGTGCATTTGATTGGTTATACCAAAAAGCCAATAAGACAGGGAATGCTCAGCAAATGACAGATGATGAAAAGCAGGAATGGACAAAAAGGTTTGCTTTATATTGCAATGTTGCATCCAGTTTGCTCTTTGTCATGGTTTAACCCCAGCTGGCAATTAAGTGCAGACAGTAGCTCACCTTTTTCTCTTGTTGGAAGAGAAAGACATGTGGAAAGAATGTAAGGCACATGGGTTGAGATAAAAACAATTTAGCAACTGAAGCAGAATATAATACTTATAATAATAATACTTGCAATGAAAAGGGGCACAGCACAAAAGAGAGAAATAAAGAAATAAAACCCCAAGTGATGCACAGAGCAATAGTTCACCACCCACTAACTGATACCCAGACAATTCCTGAACAGGGATAGGCTCCTCCTGGCCAGTTTCTCCCTGTTTTATATACTGAGCATGATTTTCTGTGGTATGGGATAGCTGTTCAGTCAGCTGGGGTCAGCTGTCTTGTTTGTATCCCCTCACAACTTCTTCTGCACCTCCAGCCTGCTGGCTGGCAGGGAATGAGAAGCTGAGAAGTCCTTGACTTAGTATAAGCAATACTTAGCAACAAGTAAAACACCAGTGTGCTACCAACATTATTTGCACACTAAACCCAAAATGCAGCACTGTACCAGCTGCTAGGAAGAAAATTATTGTAGACAAAAGCAGGAGATCCTTCCTCATTCTAGTCACACTCATCCTGCATCAGTCCACAGACTCTGTATTCATAGCTATGAAGAGACTGGAAAAAGCCCTTGAGTTTTCACCAGGAGATGCCCAGAAAGCAGTTGGTAGAAGTTGTATGTAGCAGGAATGGTGTGTGTTGGGTAACACCCAGTGTTACCAGTGGATGTGACAGTTGTGTGACTGACCACACTTGTTGGTACCAGAATTCAGCTAGAGTTCACTTTTAATTCAGTTTTGGCTTGTTTAGATGTTGTATATCTGTGTGCAAGTCACTCTGCAGTATTTGGGCTCTGGGAGATGCATAATAATCTGTAACTGTTGCTGCACTGGGGAAGGGCTGAATAAGTCAACACCGCCCCTTGTCTGAAGCAGTGCTTTTCCCTGTGGGGAAAAAAAAAAAAGGCTTGGGGATAAGCATTCATTCATTATTTAATTCCTTATTTGGTGGCAGGATATTCCCTTATGGTAATTATATAGTGTTTGTTTAAAAATCATCCTCTCTAGCTCAGCCAGAGGCAACTTATGCATGAGTAGACAGCTTAAAATCCAGCAGAGGGCAATGCTGTATTGCACCTATACATATACTGCAAATGAGTCTACCTCGAGGACCCTTGAGTTATCTTCCCTAATAAGAAATCATGCATTTAATTCATGACAGATTATACCAACCTTGTGGTTTGGATTTTACAATAAAGTCCTGAGGCTTTCTCGAAAAATCACTCCCATTGGAGGTAGGTGTGTTGCCAGTGCAAGAATGGACTGTTTGCATTGCAGGTTGGAGCTGTGCAGAAATAAACCAGTAAAGACTTGTCATAACTTTTCACTAAAACTAGCAAGAGTTAACATTCCTCACCTTTTCTTCTTTCCTTCCCCTACCCCTCCTCAGTACCTGCCCATTAGCTTCAGCTACTGCAGTTTTATTAAGGCCTTTTGCTTCCATCGGTATTTCTTGCAAATTCACAAAAATGAAAAATGATGAAACACAGTAGTTAAAATAGACGGTGTTCTTGGGAGACTCATTGAAACTGAATTCCTTTTTTAAAGAAATTGCAAAAACCATGCATACCACGACACTTTTCTGCTTATTAAACCTCTGGGAAGAAATTAGAAACAAAGGATCAATAGGAAGTACTATTTAGAGTTACAAATATATTCAGCTCTCTAATCCCTTATGAAGAATATAAAGTGCAGTGGAAAGCTTACAAGGTCTGGTGCATTTCTAGACAGCTTCAATTTCAGAGGTTTATATGACACTGATTTCATTTGAGGTGGATGGCACTCCAGGACTCTTGTCTCAGGGCTCTTGTGTGTGTAATTCTGCTCTAACTGAATAATCCAGAGCCTTTGGGAGCTCTTTGCTCTGACAAGAGTCCCTGGGCCCACAGAGGAGCCCATGAAATTGGTCTTTCAGTCACACACTAACTCGTCTTTATTACCACTATGGCAGCTCACAGTAGTAGCACAGTCCCTGGAAAGCTGCTTTTGCCATGCTAGTCTCCAAATTCCTCAGTCAGCAGTAGCAGTAAAGAGTTTCAGTTAAGTTTATGGGAACAGAAACAAAAAGTGTTCACAAGGGATTCTGTCTCAAGTAAAGCATCTCTTTGAGAAACCTTGTGTACTTTTCCTATCCTCCCAGGTTAGACAGTTCTCTGGAGTAACCTGCAAGAAAAGACTCGAAACACCAAATGGAGAAGGATTTCACTTTAGATGTCCAAAATATGTATGCTTTTATCAGACTTTGTATTTTTTCCTGTTCCTATCTCCAAAACAAGTCATCAGTGAATTCCACATCTTGCAAGCCAGTTTGTTCTGGGGAACTAGCCACGCATATTAGGATGCAGGGCAGAGAATCCCTTTTCTGTGGTTTGCATATTTGATTATAATTGCAGAGAGCAAAGGAGAGGAGAGGGTGGAGGGGGGGATGAGGATTTGTTTCACTGGTGCTTGCCTCTGGGGTGGTAAGGATGGTATGATATTGAGGGAGGATATATTGGAAGGGAAGGAACACAGTGTAAAGCCTTACTAATTTGAACCATGGGTGATACACCTTTTTGCATTTAAATATTGTGTCTTGAAGGATTCAACTTGTACAAAGATAACTTTCTGGAGAAGAGCAGACAGCTCCCACCCTTGCTTTGAGGGATTCATGCTACTATTCCTGTTCTGGACAGGCACCACATGGAGACATCTAGCCTAGGACCAGCAAAACACTGTAATAGATGGTTTATACACCATTATTGTAAAGAATAGGAAATCAATAACAAATTAAATTTTAAGGGGTTTAAGACAGTGGATTACATGAGGGAGGTAGTTGTGAGTTTTTCAATGACAAACCCTACAGTCTGGGAGTTACAACTAATCTCCAGGCAAACTTTTTCTTAATTGATCTGTGCAGAAATGAAGATGGCCTAAAATTCAAAGTCTGGAACCAGTCCCCTCACAAATTCAGTGTGTGTGTGTGGTGCCCTGAGTGATACAGACTTCCTACTGCTTTCTAGGAGAACTAGGGCTCCTGGATCAGAGCAGTAAATCTCATGCTGTTCAGATAAGTGTCTCGAGCTACCTCCTCAGTAGGCATCAAACCAGTGGAGCAGTTGTGTCCCAGGAGGAGGAGCTGTCTCAGGTGCTGTCCCCAGTCTGTACATACCCCAGTGAGAGCTTCAAGGTCCTTTTGGGGTTTATGTCCTGTCTGTCCCCACCAAATCTAGCCCCAAGAACAGGTGCTAAACATTGATGAGAAAAAGATATTGATTTATGTAGTAAACAACAGGCTATAGATGCAAAGAAGGATGAAAGCAAAAAGACTGCCATGGCATTTCTCTTCAGTGAGAACTAAAGCCTCCAAGTGTTGTTTATAAAACAAGTCTCAATATCCAGCTTTTCTCAAGTCTTTAAGAGTGCAAATATAGCTTGCAGCCAGCGAAATTTCATTGTCTCTGCTCTGTGGCCAAGTAAGGGTTTTAATTATGTATTTTTTTAAGGTCATTCGGACTGGGTCTCTGAATACCAAGTCTCGGCTGAGCATGAATTCAAATGGCTGAGGCCTAAGCCCCTGATAATAAGGGTTTATTAAGGAAGCACTAACAGAGCTGAACTGGAGTGGACTGAATGGCTAAACTGAAATAATGGGATGCTTGTGGCAACCAGAAAATGATTGTTTATTGGCATAATCCCAGGAAAAACTTCTGCCAAGAGTACACGGTCTTTCATGCCAAGTTCTTCATATGGGGAAATACAGTACTGAATTTCTGCACGTATTAGCAGTGCAGAAAACTGGGAGGAGGAGAAGTGGAACAGTTTGCATGAAGAAGGGCAAAAAAGTACATCCTAAATGGTGTAAACATTGTAAACACCTAGGATCTAGGTGATCCCTAGAGCTCCACTCAGCAGCAGGCTCTAAAGAGATCACCTGGGTTTCAACTAGGAAAATGGCCTGGAAAACATGGATTTGGCTGTGGAGTTTTATCACTGGCATCTCTTAAGTATTCCCGCATGCATTATGTGGAAAGAGGAAAAATTTGGAACTTTTTTCCAAAAATCCTGCATCTATGATTGTTGAAGTGCTTACAAGCAGTTTCTTTCACTTGTGACAAGCAGGACTGTTTTGCAGCTCTGCTGGGAGATGCATCCTCAAGAAAATTCTGTTGAATAACACTTGGAAAATATTTTATTCTCTGAGAAATGCAGTGTAGTGACACATGACTGCAGGTTAAGTTTAAAAGTTTATGGAATAACTACTGTTCATACAAGGAAGGAGAGAGTCTGCTCTATATTGTACTGTGTTGCCCTTTTCTAGCAGTCTTTTGAATATGATATTTTGTGAGGGAGTCCTGAGTCACATTACCTTTCTGTTGTGCTAGAAAAGATTTTTCATTTCAGCCCCAAACTGGCATATCTGAATGTTATAAATATAGTCCTATGAGGGACTTTATAGTGGTAGTTTCCATATCTCCTGTGCAAGCTAAACATGTGGTAAAAAATACTTCAATATTCCCTTGGGCATGATAATCTCACCTTCCAGGAAAATGCCTTGGAGGCCATCAGAAATATTTGTAGTATAAAGTAAGTTCTCTATATGGGTGATTGAGGTGCCAGCCTGGAAAATCTTTGAGCTGTAGCTAAGGCTATTTTGAGGAGTAGAAAACCGTAATTGAAACACATCAGCTATCAATTAGAGAAGACAGATATTCCAAGCTTTAAGACTTTGTTTTTAAATTAAGAATAACCATAAATGATTTTTCTCTTTCTTTTACTTTCTGCTGGCGAATTAGCACTAGGTTTGTGTGACTAACTGGTTGTTCAAAGTGCCAAATGGGTGTTCTCAAACAGCTTCATCAAGAGCCTGGTTGCTGAAAACCAGTCTGGTTTGGAAAGATGTGGAAAATTATATTTGTCTGGAAAAAAACAATCAATAGATCATCAAGAAATCTGAGTTTTTCTCAGCCTGCATTTTTTTTTCCTTTTTTGCTTCTAGTTATTACTGCGTTTGGATACGTGGCATGGATGCAACTTTTAAAAATTACCTTATTTATATGTTAATAAGAACTCAATTTGAATGAAACCTGCCTTTCAGCAGTATTTCAACATCCTCCTGGCTGCAGTCTCCCTTTGGAGGTTAAAAACTTCTTCCATCCTAAATGCAGTCTTATCTTCCTGGCATCTCCTGGCTGATTCTCTAATACTGTGATGATACACTATATCGTTTGTATGACTTGTATCACACAGGTCTGTGCAGAATCTGGACACCATTCAGAAAACCCCCAAAAATCAACCAAAACAAAAAACAAAAATTAACTAAAATATCTCTTTAGACATTGTGGTTTGGAAAGACAACACTGTAGAAAGCTTTTCACATGTGACCTTTTGAATTTTTGTTTATGAATCTTGGGTAAACTGAAAAGTAGTTCTCAGGTAATTTTGTTTTCTCAGGTAATTTTGTTATTCTCAGCTTGCTATTAACTCTCTTCACCAAAGATAGTGGTCTTAAATGTCACTGTTTAGTACTTTTTTCTTTCTTTTTTGAGTGTTTAGTTCTCCTGTTTGGACTCTCTGGGTAACAATGGGTCTGGTTCTCCCCCTGTTAGCTGCTAAAGTCTCCAGTTGTCTCCCTGACATTTTCTGGCTCCTACTTGCACACTGAATACTGAGATCTGTGACAGGGGCAAAGTGAAGACAATGGGAACACTGTGAAATATATGTTTGCCTGTCCACATTTTAAGAAGAGTTTCACCTTTGCATTGCAAATTTTGCATTAACGTTACTCAATGAAATTTCAGTTTTCTGGTTATTGTTGTGTATGATCTTCCCATCAAAGAATTAAATACTTAATTGCATAAATAACTCCTCCAATTTTTTCCCCTTGTGGTGTTGTTTTATGTTCTCCTAATGCAGAGATATAAGTAGAATAGAATATGTCTGGTTTTGGAAGAACATAACTTCCCTCAGGAGTTCTCACCTTCCAGTGGTTTGGGTTCTACCTTCCAGTTTAGAGAGGGGACTTTTTATTTTATTTTATTTGTTGAAAAAGAGTTGTTTTATTAATCTTGAGAGAACTTCGTAACCTGAAGCAGCAATAAGGTGCAGAAGAACTGATTAGGACATTCTCTTTAAAAATGTGTGTACAAGGATAAAAGAGCAAAGAGAAAGGGAGCATTATCTGTGACTGGAGAAGATTAAACTTGGAAGGGTAATTGAAAGGACAGAGTGAAATGGTGACCGTCAGTTTAGAACAGGGATGTCAGATGACAAGAATCTTTCATTTGAATGGAGTTTCTTAATTTTTCCACAACTTTCCTCCAGATAAGGAAGATAACAGAGACTAATCAGCCATGAAGACGCGTTCCCACCCTACTTGGGTAGATGAAAACAGACTTTTAAAGAATTGAATATATTTTGACCTATTGCATTGCTGGAATGTAGCTGAGGCACAGTGTCGTTTCAATAGTAATACAGCCTACAGCCTTACTCTGTAGCTACCAAAATTTTGCAGCAAGTATGCAGCTCTGTATTGACTTCCAAAATGGAAAGGTTTTTATGGAAAATAACAAAAAAGCTCAACTGTCCAAAAGCCAAAAGTGCTGCACTGAAGTCTCACCTCAGGTGTGTTGCTTGCTGTACAATTTCATCTTCTATCATCTGAAATGATATAGCTACATTATCTTTTGAAATTTTTTACCTTGGGAAGAAAAATGTAACTTATTCCAGTAGGGTAAGAGACAGGACAGGGACAACTCTGTCTTCCTGTGCATATTTGAAAGTGGGATTTTCTGTCTAGGATGTTTTCCTTGCTAAGAAGACTACTTCTCTGAAAAAAGTTCTCTCAGTTGCACACATATTTTAGATAATTACAACAAAGATAATTCATGCCTATGAACCTCAGTTTCTGTTCTGCCAAGTGATGTTGATTGTACTTTCCTTTCTTCCGCTGTCTTGCTTGTTTCTAGGACACAAGAAATCCCCCATGGATGGAGGCACTACCTTGTGGTGCTGACACCATCAGTGAACAGGCTAAAGCTGCTTCACTGCAGCTGTCAAAAGGTTCTTTCTTTCTAGCACTGATAAGGTCATGGTGAGCCCTGGCCTGTCTCTAGTAACTGAAAAGGAAATAGCAGTGCATCCCAACTCATTTTTGCTACTATTAAATTATATGATGAATATTCTGTCACGAATTCAAGGGAGGGTCCAACTTAGTTGCTGAAATTTCACTGGAACAAGTGAGGCAGTTCCTGAAGTTCTAGCTAAGTGGGAAGGGCTGTGAAGTACCTGACAGGAGGCTGTGGTGAGGTCAGGGTCAGTCCCTTTTCCCAAGTAACAGGTGATAGGATGAGCAGAAATGGCCTCAGGTTGCACCAGGTGGGATTTAGATCGAATACTACAAAATCTTTCTTCACTGAACGGGCTGTCAACACTGGAACAGGCTGCCCAGGGAGGTGGTTGAGTCATCATCTCTTTGACATCGAGATGTGATAGTGAGAGACATGGACTAGTGGTGGTCTTGGCAGTCTAGGTTGATGGTTGAACTTGATGATCCTAAAGGTATTTTCCAATCTAAAATATTCTATGTTTCTATGATTCAATTGCAGAACATGAGGTTTGGGCTTTTGGCTTTATTTGCTGACTGTTGTCACACTGGAGGGCATATGTGCCTTGGAGATGCTATTTCCTGACTGGCAAAGATGAGATAACAAGCACACAACTGCTGCCCTCTGCTCACTGTTTTTGAAAGGGAACAGTCATTCTGGTCCTGTGTCACAATAAGGCTGAAACACAGATTTCATTTCTCATAGCCTTTGTTTCAATTGATTTAATTTTTTTCTGGTTCATTTTTGCATAGCTGTCCAAATACCCTGATTCTTGTCACTTGATGCAAAGAAAAAATTTCTCTGGGAAAAAAAGTATAAATGGAGTCCTTTGGAAAGGTTAATAGAGGGCATTGGTGAGAGGCTCTGTGCTTTCAGGTTAGATAGTTTTCTGACTGTATTGAATATTTTGGAATGTCATCTGAAGTGACTAACAGCAAATGAAACAGAGTCATAATGAATAAAATAAATAAAATAGGTTATTTTCTTTATAAGTATTGACTATTTCTCAGAGACTGATTTAAAGTTAAAAAAACACAAACCGGTAAAAATTCTCCAACCTGACAGTCATCTTAGGCAAATCAAAACTCAAATATTTGCCAAAATTTGTTTACTTTTGAGGAAAGGTAGTAATCAAAGATAAAGGGGTTCTGCTGAGTCTGGCAGCTTTCCCTTAGCAACATGCTGAGCCACTGGGAGTTTCACAGTGTTCCTGCTGCTCTCCTCTGCTTGAGGGAGTCTGGCTACCCTGCTCAAAACCTGGAACCACAGAGGCATGAGATGCAGGAAAGTAGAGCAAGCTGCAGCTGATGCTGGCTAATAAAATTATCCCCTCTCCACATAATCATTTTTATTATGGGTTTCTCAGTGCTCTTTTAAGTGAGGCAAGTGCTATTATATCTGTTCCATAGATGCAGAAGTGAGGATAGTGACAGATGCTGTGATTTGCCTATTGCTATTGAGCTGAAAATGTCTTCATTGGGGCAGAGGGAAAAATGAAAATGAAAATACAGTGGAGGCATCTGTTTGGCTTGTACTGTACAGCTGTTCATTATGCAAATCATGTCACAGCTTAAACAGCACTCAAACCATGATTCATTCACAATGGTGGTGTGACCACTGGGACTGTGCTGACATCAAAGTATATCTGCACATGGTTTGTGTCCTCACAGTATTAGTAATAATCTTTGGCTCTGGACCCAGTTACAAAAATTGCTCCTTGATTGCTCCTTTTATTTTTCCTTTCTGACTGTGATACCCATAGGATATTGTTGCAACTGCAATGGAAAGGAAAATGGGGCTTCATAAGCTTGCTCTGTTTGAATAAATGAATTTATATGAGTAAAAAAAATTTTCTCTTGGATAGACAGGGGCAGTAAGAGACTCTTTTCTGCATTCTGTACAGCAAGTGGATAGGAATATGCCACTCCTTACTCTAACATTTTTTAGAATGTACACAAATTAATCACTGGTAGATGAAAATACATTAGGTAGCCATGGAGGCCCTTTTCTGGTCTTGCAGTGTCATGGTAGTGGAGTAGTTAGGATCTGGTCACTTATCAGAGACTTTAAAAAATCATGAAAAAATTCTTTTTGTTTTAACAGTCTCAGACAACCAGAAGATCATTAGGTAAAGCAAAATCACTAGTAGTTTGAGGTGTTTAAAAGAGGCAGAAAGAATGACTGCTAAGGGCCTGTTTTCCCTCTGCGTGATCAAGTAATTATATCTTTTGTATCTTGGGGAAGCAGAATTGAAAGGGAGCAGAGAGAGGGGATTTACCAGTCATTATGGTACTCCTGGCCACAACACGAGGAGAGAAACAGTGATGCAGAGGATGCACAGGAAAGTTCAGTCAGGAATTTAGCCCTACTGTCACTGAAACGAAAACCTTTGGAAGGAATGGAGGTCAGTCCCCTGTGGTCTTCCTGGTGATCAGATCCAGGAATGTCTACTCTTTAGTCCTGGAGAAATGAAAGTCTAAGACACCCACTGTGATCTTCTCAATACTGAAACAGCAGCTGTGCTTGTCGTGTTGGGAAGAGCAGGGAAGAGAAAAAAATTGCAGTAACAAGTGGCTTAAAATGTCTTTTTTTAGTTAAGATCGGGAAATATAGATTTCTATTTACTATAGATTTTTGAAATATGTAGAATGAACTGAAATATGAGTTGGTTTGGGTTTTTGTTTTGTTTCTCCAGCCTCTCAGCTGCAGCAGTAGGAGTGGAAGGTCAATGGAAGAGGCAGTTGAAGAACTTTATCAGTTATCAGTTCCGAGCCCAGACTTGCTCAGACCCACAAAGAGCAAAAGAGAGGATGAAAATGCACGTGTTGTGGGAGAGAACAAAAAAAGAGCTTGGGGAATGAGAGGAAACTTATTTCAACAGCAATGCTCATTTCAAAAATCTAATTTCTAAGGCAGTTTTTGAAGTCCAGGGCTAAGAAAATGATCTCTGTACACTCACTGGGGACCAATAAAAAAAAGCAATCACCCCCTTTACTTTAAAAGAATGTAATGCTTTAATGCTTTTTTTTTTTGAAAACACAACATGTTTTCTCATCCTCTTATAGACACGGCTGGTTTCTTAACATCAGTCTATGATACTGAATGGGAGTTTTTTGTTGGGTATTTTTCTCTCTTCAGTTATTACTGTTTAGAAATATTAGATGTGTTCCCTAAGCTTTCTGAAAAATAAAACCTTTTTATTAAAAGTCTCATATTGGACGTATGGAAAGAAGCATAACATTTTTAATCCCCTTGAAAGTTTTGACCATTTCCACTCCAGATTTTTAATTTTTTTGCCTTTTAGCCATCAGTTCTACCTGTTGTGTTTGTTTAGCACTGTGTTTCCACTTACTGCACTTTTTCTTTGAGGAAGAAACTATTTGTTACCATTATGTCTTGCTCACAACTGTTCTGCATGAATGCTAAATTTTGACCCCCAAAAGTGACACCTTGTATAACTGATTAATTCTTTGCTCAGATGAAAGATTATAGTGACCTGGTTTGGCAAAATTTTGCTTCCAACTTGCAATAAAGGAATTGCTCAATACTTGGTGCTCCCTGAGAGAGAGAGCTGGCTACTGAGAACTCCAAACTGAGGTTCAGATTTCTAGTTTGGATATTATGTTGCAGAAATATCCGTAGACCCAACCTGTGAGAAGCAGTAGGATCCTCTGTATAGCTTGTGCACAATGATTTTTTTTTAATGGAAGGAATGCAGTTGTACAGTAGTGAGCTTATAAAAGCACACATAAATTTATTTTAATTCATAAGAACACTGTCAAAGACTTGCCATCCTGTGGAAACTGATGTTCCCCCATGAATCATTTTGGCAAAATGAAAGAAGTGTTCCATCTGTATTTGTTTGCACCATCCATTTTCTTGAGTCTTACACCAGTCTAAATTATGCTTAGCATTTAAAGGCAGAATTCATGTACTTAGGGGTATCTGTTATCAACGTGAACTATTCATTTGTGTCTGGGGAACTAGAAATATAAAATATCCACCGTATGTGTATTTGCTTTGCCTGATGTGAGAGACAAATATGCAATCAGCTGAACAAATATCAAAGACTGGATGAACTGTTATCCACAACTGAACTGATTACTTTAGTTTATTTACTTGAACAAAACTAGATGGAACGTGTTAATAGGTCCTTCTTTTTTGCTTTTCTTTTTTGTTTGCATGTTAATAATTTTCTTCAGGCATGTAACTCTTGGTTCCCTACTTCTTTTTATGGTATTGGCATAGTTTGCTGACCTCATTGCTCATTTTTCTGGCCCTTAATAATGCCCATGTTGAAAAGAGAACATCAAATTGGTTACATGGTGAAAAATGTTGTCCCTGAGCTGCACACTGCAATTTTTGAAATGAAACGTTTGACTTGGGCTTATCAGAAGGGCAATGCTATGATTTTTTTTTATTTTCAGTTAACTGTTTAATTCTTGCTTGTTCTCTTGGTACCCTGTGTTGTAGCTGAGCATAAATGCTAGTTTAAAAAATACAGAAAGTTTGACAAATATAATTTCAGCCTTCTAGAGCTTTCTTAATTCTCCCTGCCTGATCTGTAGCCACAGATAGTTACACTAAATTTCATGTTTTTCAAATTTGCCACTTTACTGCAGAAAAAATTGTTGCTTACCCAACTCCTTCCAGCACTGTCTCACCTTGAAGTGGTTGCCTCTTGCCAACTGTTGCTTGCCAGCTTTTCTCCTCCTGCTGAGAGGGAGAGCATTGCTGGAGCTGCTCCCATGTGTGGTGGCCCCTCTCTCTACCCCCAGATGGAAGCAAGGTAGAGGAAGGAAAGAAGAAAAGCTGAAAAGTAGCTGCTAGTTGAAACTCCCTGATTCTCTTATCATTTTGCCAGACAGGACAACCAGTCAGCTGCACTGGATTGTTTCAAAATGGGGACCTGAAAGCTGTTGTTGGGATGCTAGCTCTGCTCCTGGGCTGAAATGCAGCTTATTTTCAGTTTCCTACATGGCTTTGAACTGTCTTGTTAGCACACAAGCTCAGAGTACTGGCATCCAGTGTTTGGTGCTAGCAATGGAGCTGCCATAATTTCATTACCATGGGCCAAGAGGAAACCAAGCCCTCACAGGAAAGTCACAGAAGTATGGTAAATGACCACACAGGTTTTGCTTTGGGCAGAACTTCAGTTTGTAGGTCTCTGAATTAATGTGGGAGAATTCTTGATACACTGACCAACCCACACACTCCTACCCACCCAAGTGAAAAATATAATTTTGTTAGTGAATTTGTCCAAAGAAAATTTGTTGTTTCATCATTAACCCAGTAGGTTTTCTTTAACAAAATAATTCTGAAAGATCACAATTGTTGTAAATGAGATTAAGGCATGGTATTTCAGCCAGAGATGGACCATTTGGCTGAACATTCAGTTATTATAATTAAAGGTTTTTTCATTCTTTAAATCTTGGTTCAGTCTTGGGCTTAGACCACTAAGGCTATAGTAATAATTTTAAATGAATACAGCATTTCGCTGGTCCATGAAGATGTGATAAAATGATGGAGACTCAGGACTTTGTGCTCTGAGAAGAGTTTGGTGATCTTTACCCTTGAGAAAGTATACAGAGAAAGGTGTGTGATGTCTATGTCTACTTTTTGTACTCAGAAAGGAAAAATAAGGTGAATAAAGATTTTGCATTAGATAAAGGAATGACACTACAGTGGCAGGGTAGACAAGATGAAGAGCTAACTTAGATTGTAAACCACAGTAGTTAGGCTGGAAAGCAGTTAAGGAGAAGTTGGAACCTGAAACACATTTGGATGAGAACAGAGAGAAATATCAGGTGTGGGTGGCCCGGAAAACTGGAGAAGCTGAAAAGAGGTGTAGTACTTACAAATGAAAATGATTGGGTTAGGCCCCATACACTCTGTAATGGTAGTCATGACTGATGGACAGAACTTGAAGGTCCAGGAAAGGTTCAGAAAATAGAGAAACCACAGCAGAGGGAATATAGCTGGAACTGAATGGTATGCACTAACTAACTAACTAAGTAACTAACTAAAAGCTATTGGGGTACTTGTTTTGTTCAGCCCAAAGAAGAAACTGAAGTGAGACCCCATTGAGGTCTTCAATGAGGGGAAGCAGAGGGGCAGGTACTGCTTCCCTTCACTCTCATGATCAGGGACAGGACTCAATGAAACAACCTGAAGTTTGTTGGAAAAGGTTTAGGTTGGATAATTGGGAAGAATCTTTTCCTCCCAGAGGGTGGTTGGACACTGGAACAGGCTCCCCAGGGAAGCGATGTCAGCACCAAGCCTGACAGAGCTCAGGAAGATTTTGGACAATATTCTCGGGCACATGGTGTCATTCCTGGAGTGTCCTGTGTACGGCCGGGAGGTGGACTTAATGATCCTGATGAGTCTTTTCCAACTCAGCATATTCTATGAGTCTTTGATACATAAGACAATTTTGTGTCATATGAATCTTATCTTGGAGGAGTATGGAAAAACATCTGTTAGCTTTGTGTCTCCCCAAAGGTGAATGTGAATAACTTTAGTTAGAAGCCTTTGTGTAATTGTTCATGGGTAAACCAGAAAATCGTTCATAACAGAAGGGTTTATCTTTCACAACTGTAAGGTGAAAGGTGCTAATAGTAATAGGAGCTAAATATTTGTTGAGGTGATTTCTTCACTACCTAATATAGAAGCATAAAAAATTGAGCTATTTTAGAATTTGGTTCAGCATGATGTTATATCTCATCTTAAAGTTTATCCCTAAAAATAACCGTTTCTATCAAGCTGATTTGCTTTATGGTGCACAGGAGCATGAACATAGATCTGATTAAAGTTTTAAATTTTAAAAGTTGGCTTTTGTGAAATTAAGTAAACTGGTGGTGTATGTTGGACTGGTGCAAGATTTTAATGAAGGACTTATTCAAATTTATTTGTATTACAGTAGAAAAAAACTGAAAATTGTTTCCTCAAGAAAAAGAGAGGGAAAAAAGCTATAGAGAGGAATTGCATATCTAACTGGGGATCAAGCCACTGCAATGCTATTATGAGCTTGAAGAAATTTTAAAAAATGATGGTGATCATCCTATAAAGTAGTGTCTTTAAAGTCCAGAAGTGGAAGATTGCTGAGACTCACCAAAAGCTAAGCTGGCTTAAATCTTTCAAGGGAAATGAAAAACAAACCTAACTTTTAAATTTTATTTCCCTAGCAGTGCAAATAAAGACTACAAAGGAAATGTTTTTTTTGTGTGTGAAGGAAGAGGGAACATGTTACAGCTGGGAGATTATAAAGGGCTGGCTCCAGAAGCATGTTAGCATTTGCCTCAGTTTTCTAAATGGGAGACCAGGTAGGACATAGGGGCATCCACTGGGTGGTGAATGAGATAAAGACCTGGAGAAGCAAAAGATTCTTCAAGTGTTTCTGAGGTAAAACTCTCAACAGCAAACTGCTCTTAGTTTCTCTTTTTCAGAGAAAACTTGTGTTTCTATCTCTGACTACTGTAAAAATGGCATGATTCATTAAGACCATTAAACCATTTTTTTTCCTGCTGCTGTACAATTGGAGTTTAGGAAAAAAATAAAAAAAATTACATTTAAGAGGTGGAAAAGAAGCAGATCCAGGTAGCTACAGACATATTCAATCTGCCCTCAATGGACTACAAAGTACATTTTGAATAAGAGAATAATTTAAGAACTGAGGTTAAATATTAAGTTTCATTAAACACAGCATGTGTTTACTGAAAGGAGACTGATGTCCCAAACTAGCTCATTTAAAAACTGATTTTGCAGATGTGATTAATCTGGCACTAATCAGACTGTAATTTATTAAAGTATTTGTTGTGGGGCTTGATGCGAGATTATTCGTTCAGGCAGGAAAAAAGAAGGATTAATGCAAAATTCAGTTCTAACATGGACAAGGAGTTTAAAGAGGACTCAAAATGAGCAGTGTTTTGAAGAAAAATAATGGGTTTTGGGAAATTCTTAAGTTTGCACTTGGGATGCATTTTTATTTGTGGTCATGGGATGAAAATAAGTGTGTGAAGCTGGGAGTCATAACTCAAAATATTGTTTACTGCAAAAGAGGAACCATAACTTTTTTTTATATAGTTATATTAAGCCAAAGATTTATTGTTAATATAATTTAAATCTTAATGGTTGATTCCAAGGATTGTTATTAGTGCAGATGTAATTATTGCAGAAAAAGATTATATCTAAGCAGGTGTTATAATAATGTTGACAGCAATGCCACAACCACCACCACAGTTAAAATTGTTACACATACACTTAGATTACTGCTTTTCCTGATGTTTGGCTGACCCTTCCCCAGCTCTTCTTAGCCCTCAGGCTGGTTTTATTGTATGGGTGGTAGGGATGGTTATGGTGGCCTGTCATCTGGGGTCCTTGTCCAGGAGGATGTTCATGTTGTTGGCTTCTTTTTCCTTGCTGTAGGATCAACCTGGTGTTGGCTTTTTTTTTTAATGTTTGCTAGCATGCTTTCATGCCTTTCTCTCTCTTCATTGGTCTCCAGTCTTGTTATATCCAAACTTCCTAGACATACCACGTTTTCTGTATATTGTAAACAATTTCTGCTTTCTTTTTCTTACCCCTGTATCCAGTTTTGTCCAGGTTCATGTCTGAGTTTCTTTATCTCACCTTGGGACAGTTGTTTATAGGAAGCGTTTGTGTCTCTGTTGTCAAGCTGGTGCCCCATCTCATATCTTCCATGTCTGTACTCCTCTGCACTGTACCCTGTCTCCACTTCTCAAGGCCTTTGCTAACGCACTGCATTTCCTTATAAGATATTATCATCATAATAGAGTCTTAAAACCTGTGTGGCTCCATACAATGACAAAGAAAAATAAATCAAATCAGCCACAGCTGGTTGGCCAATTAGAAAAAATGCTGTTGCAGCTAAAACAAATATAACAAAGCTGTGGACAGGCCAAGGAATGCTCAGAAAGGGCAAACCTCAACAAGTCTCAGTTCAGAGCCGTGGCAAATTCCCTACAAAGCCTGTGGCCCATCATTAGCAATGGCAATACCTTCAGTATTGCTTTACATGCAGCTTAAGAGTATCATCAACACATCTGGTGTTTGGCACATTATACTGGAAGAACTGGAGGATATGAGCAGGCTGTTGTAATAATATAAGAAGACCTGATCGCTCAGAGTGGTAGATTGCACTCATATGGACTAATAATAAAATACTTGCTTCTATAATCTGGGACCTTGCCAGTTGCCTTGGAAAGAACAGATGAAGGGAAGGGCTTGTGCATAAAAGTTATTAACAGCAAAAAACGCCACCTGTAAAAGGCATATGTGATCCTGGGATGTGTTGCATATGCCAGCTTCAGTCAGGCTAGGAAAAAAAAAAAACACTGGCTCACTGATAGAGCTTCATCCAAAACTGTCTGCTTTGTTCTGAGTGCTTGTATTCAGGAAAGACTTGTTCAGATTCAGGAGTACCTGGGTGTGAGTTAATTGTGAGAGTGCAGATGGAGTCACTCTGGCAAGCTTGACTTGCACTAACAGAGATCCAGAAGAACAGAAGCAGAACAGCACGGAAATGCCTGCGCTGCCTTGGCCTGCCCACTTGAGTGGGATTGTAAAATCAGGTTGGGGGTTGTGTGGGATTTAGAGTGGGAGGCTCAAGCTCTGCTCAAAAGGTCCCTTAAACTGCAGCCATGGAGTGATTTCTGTCTGATTCTCTTTTTGAGGCTCAACATGTAATTAAAACCATGGATGGATCGTTGATGAAATCATTAATTCTCTGATTGCCTGACATTTTTTAATTTTCCTTTCATTTTTTACTCCCAAGCAGAAATTGACTGTGAAATCAACAGTAAGCCTGAAGTAATTCCTATGCCTTATTTTTTGCTGCAAGAAGCCAATTGCTATGGTGTATCTCAACTGGTCTTCAATTCTCCATTATACACTTCATGCTTTTTTAGCACTCTGGTTTAGTGTTTAACTCTCAGTAACCACTTTTCTCTCTTTCCTGTTTTGGTGCTCTTTATGTGATTACTCACTCTCTTTTCCTCATGTTGGTCCAACTTCCCATTTTAACTATTCTAAACTCTCTTTCTCTCTCTTTACCTTCTTTCTTTTCTGAAGTTTCCTGAGGCCTAGACCTCAAAAATCTCTCCTTTTTTCACTTTTATCTTTGTCTTTCCGAGGTTGCAAATGCCCCTGCCATTTGTTTAAATGCTGCCACCTTGCTCTGTTTAGGGGCTGTCATAACAGGATTTTAGAGATGTTTTCCTGTCATGGCATATGTTTTACTAGTTACGGTTGGTATAACCTAGGTATTTTTTTTTTTTTTGATATTGATTTTTTACAAAATCAAAATATCCAGGAGGACTCCATTTTATGTAGAGTGTAACACTTTTTATTTCATTACTATTAGCAGTTCTGGCAGTTCTTTAAATCAAAGGTTGAACAGAAAACATTATCAAAGAATCTAATAAAAAGGAAATACTTTTACTTTTTCAAAATTCACCTTTGAATTTTGAAAAAGTAAACCAAAAAAGACACAGTTATATTTCAGTAGAATATATTGTTTGCAGAAACAAGTCTAGTCTGGAGAGTTTTTTATCATAATCTGTCTTTTAACTGCCAACTAAAATATTTGCAAGAAAAACTGAAGATTGGGCTCATATACTTGCTGGTAGATGGCATGTTCTGGCCTTTTGAAAAAAATACCTACTATTTTGTGAGTACTGCACATGGACTGTCTGTAATTTTTTGAGAGCACTCACCTTTGCTGTTTATCTTGTGCAAAACTGTTAAGTGGTTTTCTGTGGTTGTACTGGTTACATCATATTTGAGGGGCTGGAATAGTGTGAGACAAGGTCTCCATTTGTACAATATGTCTTTTCACTTGTAGGTATAGGAAAGGCACTTCAGGAAGCACTCTGGGTCTCTGCAGAGAGAAATATCTATAGCTCTGCAGCTTTAGTGTTTGCATTAGACATTTGGCAAGTGTTTTGGCTGTAGGGGAGTCTTGAGTCTTAGGAAAACATGCTATATTAAGGCTCTGTGGGGTTTTGTTTATAGGGCTTCTGGAATGTTTCAGACTCCAAAACCTAACTATTTTCCCCATCTGTTTTGCTGAAAAGAATGTCAGTCAGATTTAAATTTGAGTTCCTTTCAACTTAAGATGAGGCAGCTTCCCTAGTAAGTTATCCATGACTCCCAGTGACTGGGGAGCCTCTGGGGTATGTGTGACCACATCCCGGGTCCCTGGGGTGGGCAGTGAGGATGTAGGAGGCAGCCCCAAAACTGGGGCCATCTCTTGTATTTGGTGGCATCCTGTAGAGTAAAACCACTAGAGCTGCCTTTCCTTCAGCTTCTGGCACCCCACAGACAGTGACTTGAGATATGAAAGTGTGTGTATCACCTGCTATATGTGCTTCCATGAAGTCAATTAACTCTCTCCTTCAATGAAGGATTCTGGAAAGCTGATTGGAAAAAAAACAAGTGAGAAGACAAATTATAATGAAAATGGGGTGTTAGAGGATGTGCAGTGTTGCTGGTGGGGAAGCTCCCCCAAAGGAAAGGAAAGGGACAAGGGACTGAGTGTGGAGTTTGATTTTGAAATAGCATGTGTGGCAACTGTGTTTGAATGGATAGAATGGTTTGTATTGGAAGGGACCTTGAGGATCATTTAATTCCAACCCCCTGCCATGGGCAGGGACACCTTTTTACTAGACCAGTTGTTCAGCACTCCATCCAATCCAGCCTTGGACACTTCAAGGGATGAGGCTCCCACAACTTTCTTGAGCAATCTGTTCCAATGCCTCACCATGGGCACAGTAAATAATTTTTTCCTAATATCCAGTCTAACCCTAATCTCAATTTGAATTCATTCCTCTTTGCTTTGTCACCACATGCTTTTGTAAAAAATCTCTCTTCATCTTTTTTTGGGAGCTCCCTTCAGGTACTGGAAAGCTGCAATTAGGTCACCCCAAGCCTTCTTTTTTTTCAGGCTGCACAGACACAATTCTCTCAGCCTTTCCTCATAAAAGAGGTGCTCATTTGATTATGGAAAAGTAATTTGAAGTAAGCTGAGCTAAAAGGCAGGTAGTCTTTAGTTTTTGATTTATATTTAGTTTTTAATTGCTTTTATAATGTATTCATTTATTTATATATTTTGCTTGTTTTATTAATTTTCTGTGAAACATGCGAGGCTCTGAGTGGAAACATGTAGCAGAGAAAAAAGGAAAAACAAACCCAAGCTCTCTGGAAACTCATGTGCTCTGCTCTGGGCTCTGAGTTTTCTGGAAACAATGGTGATCCTTTCTTCTTCATGGGACACGATACTTTCCTTTGAAGTGTTTGATACTGATGCTAATGACAGCTCTTTCAGTCATTTGAATGCCAGGCCTCATGCAGTCTTCAAATGAACTTTATTTCAACACACCTATTAAGTTGTCCAGTCTGAGTTCTAGAAAGATACTAAAGCCAGATACTTAAAAATCTCCATGTTTGGGATTCCACTCCTGTTTTCCATGTCAGTTATAATTATGTTGCATTTGAGCAAGAGGTTGCCAGCAGAGAATACTGAGGAGGGCCAAATTAAATTTCAAATACATTTTGTTCTTTGTTCATGTTGAGAAATATTTCTTCTCCACGGTTGCTGTGCTCAGCAAATGAGATCAGGCTGCCATTGAACTCTCTGTAAATATCAGTCTAGCTGAGTTTTAAAGACCATCTTAGTGGCACTGTTATGCCTCCTCTGAAGGCTGGTGTAACATGAACGTCATGGATCTCGGTCTGAAGAAACAGAAAAACAAAACAAAAAAATTGGAGAAACCTTCCTTTCATCCAAGTAATCTGTAGTCCCCTATCTTGGTACCCAGCTGCCATGGAGAGATTTCTCTAGGAAAAGGGGAGGTTGCTTATTTTTAACATACGTATTGAAGGCCCAGTGTTCCAATAAACAGTGCCAAAATGAGACAATGCAAATTATGGAAACGGGAAAGGGAAAGCTCAGAATGACTTTTGGTGACTGGTTAGTGACTGATGCTTCAATCCCAAGCAAATGTATTTAAATAGCTTTTTGTATTTGAATATTTGCTTTCCAAATCCAGATTTTGGCTTTATTAGCATGATGTGGGTAACCTCTAGCAGTGTGTGCAAGTCCTGTCTCTGTGCCTGCTTTGCATTCCAAACAATTAGCTTAATTTATATTATGAAGAGACACTAATTGGAGGGGAAGGAAGAAGTATGTAGCAACATGCCAATGACAATTAATATAATGCATCACATATTGCATATGTAAGTTTTTGTGAAAGAAGCTCTTATCGTATGTCAATTAAGCCTAATAAGGACTTCAAACCTTGCAAGGTGGACAGTAGAGTATTCTCTGCTTCATATGAACTGGTAAATTGAAAAATGGAGTGTATGTTTTGCTTATTTTTACGCAGCCAGAGGTCAGAAAAGAAGAGGGGAGTTCCAGACATGTAAGGATCCTTGAATCTCTAGCAGGTTTCTAGAAGACAAGCAATAATTACAAAACTTCCCTCGGCAAAACTCCCCCAACAACATCAGTGATGTAGATCAGGGATTTAGTACACGGGATGGAAAATAGTTAAAATTCTCTGTGTTCTCTCTGGAATGGAGATAATTGCTCATTCTGGCAATAGCTAATTATGTTTGACCTGCTTGTGCCTTGTGGTCCTGAACCAGAACTTCCCAAAGATGCTTTAGTTGGAGTCCCACTTTTTACAGTCTCAGTAACTATTTTTTTCCTCTCTATCATTGATCTGCAGAATGCAACAGCAACAACAGCAACGTCGAATGTTCACAGCTGCCCTCCTGGCACTTGTTTTCCTTCTGGCAGCTGTGAGTACCACTGAGGCTGGAAAGAAAGAGAAACCAGGTAAGGTCTGGTCTAATTCAGAGTTAATCCCCAAGTTAGATTGCATGTGTGTGAGAATGTCAAATGCTTCTGGTTTTGTTATGAAAGCAGGTCATTTGTTAACCTTTTGACATCAGGCTAGGATTTTTGGCTGTGACATGTTGTTCTGTGTTATATAGAGAAACAGAAAGGGGTTCCATGTGAAGTGGCAGCTTGACAGCACCAGAGACTGGAGTCCTTGGTTTATCACACAGTGGATATTGCAAAGCAGCTTAAAATGTGCTCCATGAATAGCTTCATGATTGACTTAGGGGGAACCAAACAGGAGTGAAGAAAGAGCAGTTATGTCACCTGTTCAGTGTTATATATGATAGTGCTACACTGATGCTGTCTGATGTGGAAATCCTCTGACAAAGAATTGTACTAACTCACTGCTGCTCAGACAGCCTGACATCCAGCAGCACTTGCCTTCTGTCAGTGATGAACTCAGAGCTCATTATAGAAGAAACTGGCCCAGGGTGGAAAATTCATATCTGTCAAGCTCAGTTTTGATGTTTTTTAAAGAAAGTTTTTTTGTTTGTTTGTTTTTTTGGTTTTTTGGGTTTTTTTGTGTTTTTATTTAGGTCTTATTATTTTCAAGCAATTTATACACCAGATAATACGAACTGTGAGTCTGTCAGAATTAGTGTTCCCAGCAGAAAAAAGGAACTTTTTAACCATTTTGGCTTTGAGAAAATGCTAGCATAAACATGCAAGATCTAAAAGAAAAATATTTTTTTAAGTATATTTTTACTTACTTTGTGATGTTTTAGAGGCTTAAGTAATTATTTTTGTGAAATCTTGGGTTTGATAAAATCACTGTCTTTTCTCATAAGGCTTGGGTTTAAGGATCTAAATAAAATCATGATCCTTACTTTTTTCCCTGAGCAACAAACCCACCTGAATTAACAGCACTCTGAGTACACTTTTCCATGTACGTCCTTTGCCTTTGAAATTTTGTTCATATTCTGATGTAAAATTTGACATAGTATAGCAAATCAAAAGTTTGCATCCCACAGCTGTTTCCTGGAGGTGCTCAAATCCTCTGATAGACAATGTCAGCACATATAAAAATGAGTTTATCTCATTGTTTAGGGTATAGTGCTTCAGCTGGAACTGAGGATATTTGTATACTGGAGACAGCAGAGTGTCCTTTCTGAGTGAGAGCTCTCCTGCATGCTTTGATTGGTGATCCCTGTGGAGTTTTAGATTTCTGAAGATGAGAATCCACTTGAGAATATCCAAATGGAATAGTAAACATGGCAGTGGGGCTGAGTTTGAAAGACCATTCTGCTTTGGACTCAAAGGGGCTGACCTGTCTCTGCAGAATTGTGAAGAGGATGTCAGACCTTTTTCTTTTAAGAAAATTGCGTTACCAATGTCTTCCTTATTCACCCTCCCAGGTGCTGTGACTTTGTTTAAGTTTAGGCAATTTCTCCATAGGCCCTGCATACTGACCACTTGTCTTGCTTGGCTCCTTTGTCTTCATCCAGAGAAAAAGGCGAAGAAGTCTGACTGTGGGGAATGGCAGTGGAGTGTCTGCGTGCCCACCAGTGGTGACTGTGGCCTGGGGACACGTGAGGGCACCCGCACTGGCGCCGAGTGCAAGCAGACCACCAAGACTCAGAAGTGTAAGATCCCCTGCAACTGGAAGAAGCAATTTGGAGGTCAGCATTGCTCTCTTAAGGGATTTGCTTTGTTTTTTGTTTTGAGTATGGAGCAGTAAGCCTGTATTTTCTGCTTAGCTCTTCAGATGCCTTGGTGAAGGAGTTAGTGCTGTACTTTGGCTTCATCAGAGCTAGCACATGTGAGACGTCAGGAGGCAGATTCCTCAGAGCTCCTCTGCATAGAGTCCTTGTAACCTACTGGTTATAAACTCTGCCTTCCTACATGCTGAAATCTGCTCTCTGTGGTGTTCAGCCCTGTTTGGGGCAGTAGTGCAAGTTCACAGCTGGAAACCTCTGCCGTGGCTGTCACAGGCTTTACAATGTGTGGTGTGGAGGGCTGGATGCCCATGTGTGCAGGGACGGGGTGCATTTCATTTTTATCATTGAATCCAGAAGGTTCATAAGTAACCGTTTGGGAAGATACATCAGATCTGTCCTGGACAACATGCCTGTCCAAAACTCTAATTTGATTACTCTTTCAAACTTGGCTTTTTTTCTAGCAAACAGCTTGCATGATTTTGAAATTATTTTGACCTGATCAACACAATCAGTGCTGCAGTTTCAGACTTGAGAAGTTTATGGGTGTGCATACATTCTAGAAGCTGCTCAAGCTTTATTTGGTAACCTCTGGCATCACACAGATGGAGAAACAACCATATAGAATGTAAATGACATTTCAAACTGCTGGGTTTTGGGTTTATTTATTTGTTTGTTTTATTGGCTTTTTTGTTTGATTTTTTTTGTTGTTGTTGTTGGTGGTGTTCATATTCATAGTTGAATGTATTTCTCTTTATATGCCAAAAAATGCAATATCTATACTAAAGCAGGAGGATTAAATTTTAAAGCACTGGGGAGGGGGGAAGATTGCAATTTCCACTGCAAATAATCTTTAATGTTTTCTTGGGATCCTTTTCTTTGGTTGCACATCTTTTTGTCTGTAAGCACCAACTGCCTGTGTTATCCTATTAGACTCACAACATTTTTGTTTTTGCACTCAATCATTGTGTTTTAAATTTTGCCTCTTTTTTTGCCTTGCTGCAGCTGAGTGCAAATACCAGTTCCAGGCCTGGGGAGAATGTGACTTGAACACAGCCTTGAAGACTCGGACTGGGAACCTGAAGAGAGCCCTTCATAACGCTGACTGCCAGAAGACTGTCACCATCTCAAAGCCCTGTGGGAAGCTTACCAAACCCAAACCTCAAGGTAAATTCCATTTGCTGAAAGCTGCATGATAGCTCCTTTAAACCACTGGGTTTGTGATGTCCTGCATGTCTCAGTGGGAGCTCAGTTGTACAGGGTATTGCACTTTCATGGCCTTTCCTCAGCTCTGCACTGCTTGTCTGTCAATGCTCAGGCAGGGAATATTCCTGAGTTGGATAGTCAAAGCTGTCTCACACTTGAAAAGTAAGTTGAAGATTAGAGGTCCAATTTAAATTTTAGACCACCTGTACTTTTGCTTGCTAGTTTGCTTACACAACAAGTCTTCCAGAGTAAAGATTCCTTTCATAATTCACTTGTTGATGGGAATAGAATAATAATAATAACATGAAAAAATATCACTTGACAAAGGTATCCTTTATATAGGTTTTGTTTGGTACTGAATAATGACTAATTGAATAAAGGACTGCTTTCCTTCTGGACAAGTAGCATTGAAAGGATATTCTTCTCACTGTACACTGAAATATGAAAATATTGTGCACCCTTGGGGCTGTTTATTCTTTATTTAAAGATAGCAGGAAGAATAGTACAGAATGTATATGTCTTATTTAAGTGTGACTGACAGTATAATTCCCGCTACACAGAAAGACATATGCCCTGCATTTGTGTTTCCAGGTGGCCTTTAGAATAACTTTTCTTTCTAATCATTAAAGCCTTTTAATATGCTCTTTTGTTGGAGAAGCAGGTGTTGTGTGTATAAGATGATTTATAGTGGGAGCTAAAACTGTGAGATCTTGTTTGAGATACAAAAGTAATGTGTTTTAAGTAGATTATAAAAGCTATGCTACCCTGACATTTGTTTACTTAAAACCAGCAGGGTTTGACACATTCCAGGCTCTGAATACTTGGATAACAATACAAATAAATGTGATTAGGTGTGACAGTTGCACCTGGGATAAGCAATTTTCAAATTGTGGGCTGTGGTGCACCATTGATCGGAGCAGTACCTGCAGGTGGCCTGCTCTGCTTGAGCAGCCAGAAAAGTTGCAGGAACTCCGTGTGTGTGCATGTGTGTGTGCATCCATCCATCCATCCATCCATCCATCCATCCATCCATCCATCCAT
>CM031879.1:55764090-55839744 GCA_018697195.1 Certhia americana | reverse complement strand
CCATCCATCCATCCATCCATCCATCCATCCATCCATCCATCCATCCACGTGACTGGTTTTCCTTGCACACTATCCATGGAGTTATCAGAGCAGTCTAGAACCTGAGCAGACAGTGACAAGCTGTGGAGCAGCAAAGTTACAATGAGATTTTCAGAGACCACCTGAATTGGTTGAGCTGGCGACAATAAATGTCATTTAGGGATTGAAAGGATTGGATGGGAATGCAGGGAGGGCTTTGAGATGTGGGATTTCATTGTTCAGCAGTTTGGGGGCAGGACTTTTTTTTTCAAGTTTTCAGAGTTTGGGTTGGTTTTTGGGGTTTTTTTTTTTGGTGTGGGTTTTTGTTGTTTTCTTTTTCTCCCTAGGTTTCCATGCTTAAGTATCCTTTGGGAGTTTACTGGATGAAAACCATTGTGCTGCCAGAAGGCCTCTGCCTCGTCCTGCTTCCACTGAGTCATAGATCTATATTCTGTCAGTGGCTGTCAGAACAGGGGGAGAGGAGGACAAAGCAGAGCATTGATGCAGCATTGTTTGTGAGAGCAGTGCTCTTGGGTGGTACAGGCTCATTTTCAAGTTATAGTTTTAAAGGCAGAGCTTGAGAAATTGCTGGATTGGAGTAAACTTTAACTGATTCTGGAGTCTAGGAGTGAGTTATAGCTGAGACTGAAAATTGGATTGGGACTGACTGCAGCAACCAGCTATGAGGTTTGACTTAATTACGAAACCTGACTTTATTTGATTTGAAGGAATGCAAAAAGAGAAATAGGTACAAATGTGGGTTTTTAATCATAATAACTGTGGGCAGTTCTGCTCTCCTGATCTGTGTTGGAAATCTCATGGCATCTTCCTGCAAGCCACCTGCTCACTCATCAGCTGTTGGCATTAGTAGGAGCAGCAGGCGTGGGAGTCACACACGCACAGCCTGCCTGGGCTCGGAGCTAAGTCCATATTGCAGATCTGTGGGTATCCCTACACGGGAGCTACACTGGACAGTGTGTTGGCACCAGGAGGAGGAACTGGAGGAGAAATTAGGTCAAGCAGATTAGTACTGTGTGAAAAGTTTTGCCCCACTGAACTTTATTTCTGTGTTAAAAACCGGAGTGCTGGCATGTTGGCTGGAATGAGAGGAGTCCAAACGCACAACTAAGATAAAGGAAAAGATTTAATCTGCATTCAATCTGTAGCTAGAATCTTAATGCATTTCCTTCTTTGGAAATGAGAAGAACTGGATTATGGCCTGAGCACTTCAAATGGTCTAAGTGTTAGGCTCCTTTTTCTCCCCTACCTTTGCATCGGTGCCTCAAGACTATAACAAAAAGAGCCATGATTTGGAAGCAGTAGGTTATTTTCTGGAGCGTGAGAGGTCTGTACTGATATCCAGCTAGATCTGAATGCTGATCAAGGGCTGTCCATTCCTACTAGGATTGCCTGGCCGAGCAGGACAGGGCCTTTCTGGCTTTTGGGTGCTCTGGCAGCAGAGCAGTCAGACAGGGGCTCAGCAGTTCAGGAATCTGTGAATGGTTGCCTTTCTGACTGGTCTTTGCTTCGAGAGGTGCACCCATGAACATGCCTCTGACAGCAACCAAAAGAGAGAGAGTACCAAAAGCAGACGTCAACTGACTGAGAATATTGCACTGAAAATTACCAGAATATTCAGAAAAAAAGATGGTTTTGTGATTTTCGTGACTATAACCCCCTTTCAGTTAGGTGAAATTTTTATTGTGTTAGGTTGTAACCTCTTTGTAACTTCTCCATTATATCAGCTTTCCTTTTGATTTCATACTGTGAATGAGGTAAGCAAAAGCCCCTATTTAGCTTCTCCAATCAATGATACTTTTATATAACTTCTTCTACTTTTTTGTCACTTGCCATCTTCTAAAGCTTCTGACTTAAATATTTCTCTGTATAAGAATTTATCCATAATAAGAATACTCACTACTGGACTTACCTAAATTCCTTCTATTATTGCAAAAAAGTTTTTGTTATGGAGAGACTGCATTTTAAACTGTATTCCAAGCATGTCCTCTACAGATCTGTGTTGAAAAAAGAAAATATCATTGTAACACTACCTTATTGTTCATTAGACTCCCTATATTAGCTAAATATAATTTTCATTTTGATCATTGCTCGCATGGGGAGTATCTGAGACCTTTAAAATCCTCCCTAATTAAAACAAACAAACAAAACAAACAAACAAAAAAACCCAACAAAAAAACCCAAACATGAATGTAATTATTTAAGAACCTCAGGAACTGTGTGTGTAAGATAAGTTATCTTATCTAGTGTTGTGCATCAAATTTCACCTGACACATTTCTTTCATGGAATAAAGAATCTGAAGTTCCTCCTCACCCTCTCTGAGAAAAACGCCAGTTGATTGTTTTTAAGCATAGATGCTGCTCTACTGTTGCTTAACCACCTTTACAACCCATCAACTATGGCAGCTTTGAAAGGATGAGCTGAAAGGATTAGCCTCCCTCCTCTCGATGATTTAAAAAGTGACTGCTATTCATAGGAGTTGTATCTATTCTTAACAGAAAGGAAAACCATACCTGCAAAAAAAAAAAAATCACGAGGCTTATAATTTTGCAATTTGTTGATAGAATATAGTTTGGTTTTCCAGGACTTCTATGGTATCTGTTGAAACTTGTGCCAAGTTAAAGCAGGAGATGCTCATAAACTTTGGGAATCAATGCCTTCTTCATAAACTGGTAACCTAAGTGTTCTTATGGATTTCTTTTATAGCTAGTAAGCGTTCATAGAAAAGCCTAAAACCATTTTTAAGCACTCTCCATTATTTTGGAAACTAAAAAAAAAAGAAAAAAAAATTTATTTAGCGACTGGTCTGCATCAATACTTTTTTACTTTTGAGCAGCTGTCTTATAGATTGCAACCGTATTTAAGGATGAGAGCAGATGATGAACCAGGAATTTTAATTTTACCTGGTTTCCTGACAAGCTCTTTTCTCCATAGCTTTGCTCACATGTTCTCAAACTGGAAGACAGTAGCTTGGTCCTGGGCTGCTAGGTTAAAGTGTAGGTAACACAGGATGAAAAACAACTTTCCTTCTAGAATACTGTGCATTTAGACAGACAGATTGTCAGCAAAGTGACAGTGATGTCCCAGGCACCACAGTTTGTTGTGTATTTAGTACACAAATGAGGTCATGAGAAAGCTTGTCACAAAGTCTGAAAAGGTTGATAGAATAATTTTTATCACAAAATCCCAGTGGAGGCAGGCACCTCTCCTCTAGCACACACAATTGCATATTCTAATCAGTGTCTGCAAGGCTGGTGGTGTTGAAGGTCTCCCTAAACTGTCCTGACAGATGTGACAGACTCGGGCTCTTCTGTCGAATGGCTGCTGTAATGGGCAGCTTGCACTGAGGAGCACAAAACGCTTCTGACATCCTCCTTCTGGCCTACTTCACACCCACCCAAACTTGATTGATGCCAGTTCAGGTTCCAGCCAGCCAGAAAGCAGAAGAATGGAGTATTGTCAGGATTCAGGAAACATTTTGCTTTAACTGCTAAGAGAGGAGGAATTTATTTTTATTGAGCTGGGTTGCCTGATGGGCTTTAATTCTTCTTACACTCCTTCCGTCACTCTCATTCTTTCTCTCTCTCCATAACTGCTGTACTTTCAGATATTTATTCTTCTGATTAAGATAAAATTAAATAGAATATGCAGTTTGCCTGCCCTTTCTGCAATGTACCCTTCATTTTTTTGAATTATGCTCCTTTCTGATAACTTTTTCACCTGGCTGTATTTAATTCTTTTAAATAAATCTCCCTCCCCAGCTCTTTATCAATTTACAGTATATCACATCTATAAGTTGCTTTGTCAATTTATAGGCTCAGCTGAGTCCTTGCCACTGGAAGATTTAGGAAAAATTATGTGCTAAGATTTGCAAACATTAACACTGCTCACACCACCCTTGTCTTTAGTAATTGGGGTGCCAACCAAAGATCACATCCTCCAACATACAGTGATGGGAAAGATTTCACACATGAAGGCAAGACCTAACTGAGTTGTTAATGGCTGTAATCTCTTCTGTATAATTCAGATCAGGTTTAGCATTTGAGAGCATAGCAAGTTGTCAGTACAGTTCCCTGTGTTTGGCATGGTGTGTATGCTAGAGGAAATGACTGCACTCTGTATTTTTAATCATTTCACGTGATTTGAAGAGTTTGACTTCAAAGTTGAGTGAAGTATAAATAATCTGCCCTGCCTTGTTTCTTTTATCTGTATATCTTTACAGGCAGCAATTAGCTAATCCTGCTATCACTCCTTGGAGCTCAGGAAGTCTAATGAGAAGAAAAGTAGTAATTGAAAGTCAGAAAGATTAAATAATTTCCCAAATTGACTAAGTATCAGTGGAAGGTCCAGGCATATAGCTAGTAGTTTCTGCTCCCTTTTATCCTGCAATTAATATTATTAGGAGCTGCTGCTCCCTTTTATCATGCAAATAAAATTATCAGAATGTGACAATTGACTTCAAGGTGTGTCTGAACTTTAACCAGGGTCTTTGGTTTTTACATTGGTAATCTCAGTGGACTCCCATCAGTGTTAAACACCATTTTACCTTGGATCTTCTTTGCAAGCTTCTTGTCAAATCATAGGGCTGGACTTGTGTTAATGAGCAGGTGTATCCCTGCCTTTACTTTGGTGGCAGGAACAGATAACAGCCTGTGGTTTTTGAGCACTCCAGTGGCAGATTCCTACCTGTAGGGAGAACACCTTGCAGCATGCTGCCAGAACAGACTGACCAGTTTTGGCAGGATGGCTTGCCTGCTGGCTGTTGCAAGGAGCTGTCAGTGGTGTATCAGTGTCTTGCTCTTCTGAGCTCTTTGTTCCTCAGACAAACTGGGTGCTGCACTGATGAAATTGGACCAGTTCATTTTGCATGTTGGAAAAGTTGCTTTTTCTGGGGTGCCCTCCCTTGACTTTGCCTTTGTGCAACAGCACAATGCAGCTGGAGGGGACACAGAGTGAGAGGAAATGACTTGTTGTGGCTGTGATTTTCTTTTGTTTGAAAGATGCTGGTGTCTCCTGTTTTGGCTTCACAGTCATGCTGTATCTCCCTCTGTAGGTTTTAGAATTCCCCAGCTTTAATGTAACTCATTAGTTGTGCAGGCATGCAGCTAGTGTAATAATTAGTATTACAGGAGGCAGAATAATAGAATCTGCTCAAACTAATTAGTTATAAAAATGAGGGATTTTCTCTTATTAAGAAACAGCTGTGATAGTTACAGAAAAACCTGAAAGGTGAAACTGAGAGGTTTTTCTCTTGTTCTAAAGGGTGAGGCAGGTTTATTGAAGAATGGCCCCTGGCACTGATCAGAAGCCTGTAGTGAAATACAGTGATCTCTGTGGGACAGGACACTGGAAGTGTGTGCCCAGTGGGAAAAGCATAGCTGGCTGTTATTATTGTTGCTATCATCATGATTATTTGTATTGCATGAGTGCCCAGAAGCCCCAGCTGAAGAAGGGTGCCATTGTACTAAGCATTGCATAAACATTGTGAGAAGCAGTTTTGCCATGAATAATTTATGCCTTATGGTGCTGGGAAATGTGAAAACCAAGAGAAGAAACAGTGGTCCAGAGGGGTGAGACTGGGCACTAAATGCTTGGTTGTGTTTCCCAGTGCTAGTCTGAGGACAAGGCTTGTGTTTCAAGGTGAAGTAAAATTCAGTGGAAGCTTTAGGCTCTGAGACATGACTCTGTCATTTGGCTCCTTGCTGCCATGACAGGAGGAAATATGATGTTTTTCAATTTCAGTGGGAATGAGAATAAGCTATATAAGAAAAACAAAACACAATCGTGCTTACAGTGTTACCTCAAGCTGCTTATAAGTTCCAGTGCAGCCCATAACTAATAAAGTTGGGATGTCTTTTAATGTTTACTTTTCTGCTTCCATTTCCTTATGTTTCTTGGAGGCTTTGTGCTCTAGTTTCCCTAGACACTGCTTTTGTACCTTTGAAAAATTTTACTGTTTGGATAAATAATTTGAATGCCTTGCCAGATCATAGCATAATATCAATCTGATTGACACAACCCTAATTCCAGTGAGAAGGAAATATATGTAGAAGAGGGAGAGAAGAAAATTTTTTTTAACTGAGTATTTTTCAATTTTTAGTTGTTCTGCAGCTTTTATGAGTGTTCTTAAAAAGAAAAACACTGCGATGTTTCATGGAAACCTAAACTTCCATATTTTTCTGACCCCCTTGTTTGTATTTCAGATTATTTTTTCTTTTTCTATGCTGCCCCAAAAGATGAAGAACTGAATTTGACAAATTCTCATTTAACAGCGTTGTACCTGCAGGAGTTTCTTTTAGAGTTTAATGCAGATGTTGTGGGTGAAAGCTCATATGGCCTTGTGTGTGTTAATTCTGTTCTGTGCTCATTGCCTCACTTTCTGGGCTTGCAAGAGCAGCCCACCTTCTTGGCCTTAGAGCTTCTGAGCCATAAAAATGCCTTAAGCTATGGGATTTGCTGTGATAAAAGGTATGCCATCAGCAAATGTTTACCCTCATTACTGTTCCCAGCAGTGACACAGAGAGAAAGCCCTGTTCCTTCCATTCTGTCCTTTTCTATTTCTTCACTTCCTTTCCTTCCAAGCTTTCTTTCCCGCCCCCCCCCCCCTTTATTATCCCTCCATCTCATTTTTCACATTGCCATTTCTCCATCTTTCCTTCTGTCTGTGCTTACTGCAAAACTTTTGCAGAGACTCTGCAGAGTGCAGAGCGCTGATCAAAGCCAACCCTGTGTCCTGTGCCCTGAGGGTAGAGCTCATCTGGGGCAGATGCAGAAAGCACAGAGGGCATGTGCCTGGTTTCCAAGAGCTAACTGAATAAAATAAGTTTTCTATTCACATTGTACCACAAATAACTTCCTGCTAAATAACATTTTATATTTTATTTATATATATATATATTCTTACATATAATAGAGATGTCAGTTTGACACGTGTGATCTTTTTGCTGTATAGGTATATACTAAAGTCCCAATGGATTATTAAAGCTTTCTGTCTCCAGCAGTCTCCTGCAGACACGTGAATGCAGTGAGTAAACCCTGAATGTATCAGTCTGTGCCTGCACCTGTCTTGCTGGCATTAAGAGGCATCTTGTGTACATCATAGAGAGGGAGGGGGCTGAAGAGGCAGCTGTGACTGTGTCCCTTTTGTGCTGAGCACAGAACATGATGAAGAACAGTGAGGAAGTCCCTGCCCCACAGAAGCAGCAGTGCAAATGTACTGAGGTGGATGAGAAGCCAACTGAAAGTTCACAAAGTGAACTACTTCTGAAAGTATTAGCCAGATCCCTACAGCAGACTCCAGTTGCAAAATGGCCTTGCTTTGAAAAGTTTATTCTTTGCAATCTTCTGAATAGTTACTTTTAAGATCTAACATCTTAAGGGCTAACACAGATGTAAAGAAAATGAGATGAAACTTTCATGTTCTTTGCCTTTGGGCTATTAGGCCATCTAGCAAAGTCAGAAATTGAGTGTGTCTTTGTGGTCTTTTGAGTGCCTCTGCATAGGCAGTTTTGAAACTTTTTCTCCCAAATATTTGAAGGAAGAAAATCATCAAAGAGAAACCTTTCTGATGAGAATCCTTGGTTTCAGCAAATTATCTCTTAAATAAAAGCTCTCTGTAATTCCTGACTAGTTTAAGTTGGGATGTTAAAGGAAAGGGTTTAAAGGTCTTACATCAGTATGTCAGATTCACTAAATGGCTTCTGACAGGCTAAGATAATTTCAAACTTTTGTGGCTTTTTTTGGAACAAATTGGATTATTTTTCCCCTGCATTTGTTTCTTCTTGCAATTCTGATGAGAAAGAAAAATTATTGATACATTTTCTGTGAGGGGTGACTTGGTTCCATTTGTCAGATATGTTAGTGTTACAAGAGTAAATCTGGCTATTCCCCATCCCTAACACACTTTGCAGCATGACTTTCTGACTTAAATGGGGCAGCTGCAGCCTTTAGTTCTAAATCAACTTAGTCTTGTGTTGAACTGGGAACAAATCAAAGTCTATCCTAAACAAAACTTTAGCAAGTGAGAAGCAGAACAAAACCTGATGGGAAACCAGTGAGCCCAAGTGCGAAGAAATTGGGAACACAGATAACTAGAGAAGGCCAGTAAGGAGCAGCACAGGCTAAAATATAAGGGATGTAATCAATTGTAATCTCTTAATGAAGTAAAAGTTACAGCAGGGTCATTGATTGATTGGAGAGCTGCTGTTCAGGTGGTGGATTATTGCTTTTTTTTCCTCCATCCAGTAGAGCTGTGTTTCCCAAAGAGGCTTTTCAGAAGAATTCATTAGGGAGCAAAGTTGCTGTCATAATACAATTTTTTCTTCTTACACCAGTTGGAATACATAAATGCTGTATATAGGATAGGAAAAAAGGAAGAAACGAATTTAGATAGCCATGAAAAATTCTCTTCCTTTACAAGAAAAAGGAATATCACGTTTAAAGGGTTTGCAAAAATCCAGGTATTTGTTTTTACAGTCATGGAAATCACAAGAGAATACAGTTTCTGTTCATAGACAGGAATGTGAGTCTCTTTAAGGTGAGATTTTTTTTGTCAAGGTATGAAATCTTGATTATACCAAAGTTAAGATTTCTCCATTCCATGGAGACTGGCATTTCATCCTCAAAATTCAGAAGTTCCCTGCACCCCATGGCACCATTGCCCTTTACCATCATAACAACCTGGTGCTTTGGAAAATTTGCTCCAATTGAGAGGCAGAGAGGCCTTTCTAAACCATGCCTTCCTCTGAGCTTAGTAAGACTTAGGGCTAGGCCCTGGAAAAATTATATTCTGAATGTGATGTAAAATGATTATATTCTGAATGTGATGTAAAAATTTTATTCTACATCTGATGTGGATATTTTTTACTATTTTGAATTATTTATATTGCTTTTGGGGAACTGCTTGACTTTTGTACAAGGAGTTCAGCAGTGTCATGAGTGAATTGTTACCATCTTTTCAACAAATGAAAATAAAGACCTTCGAATCTTGGCTTACAAAGCTTGACTTCCATTAAAATGTAATTACCTCCCTTTTGTGCCTTATACATTAAGAGTGGCTTCAAATGGAGTGTGGCTCCTGTTCAACTGAATTGCTTTCATTTGCAGCTTGCATAGTAAGAATGAGGCTCTGGAATAAAGACAACTGTTTAAAGAGGACTTCTGCAATTCCAAATTGCATAGAGAAAGTTTTGCTAATCAAATTAACTTGTTTACTCCCTAAGACCCTGACTGGAATTTTTGCTACTGGTCATCTCGGGCCCAGAGAAAGTTGGTCCAATGCTAATCCAAGACCAGTTTTTAATCCTGTTAATAATTCTAAATCTTGCAATTTGTGGGGTTATGGTGGTGGTGAAGGATTAGATAATCCAGTGCCTGTGCATTGACACAGTTTGCTCCTGCAGGGTTGTTTGGTTTTTATCTTGCTGGAAGTGCATTGGTTCCAGGGGGGAGCAGAGTGGCTGTGCAATGCTTGGTTGTTGCACACTGCAGACACTATCAGGCAGTTGGAATTTGCTCCTTGTGTGTGCCCTGGTCCAGAACACTTATCCTGGCTGAGCAGGTCCCTGAACTGACCAAAACATGCTCTTTTGAAATCCAGGATTATCATCCTGCTTTTTGCTTTGCCTCTGCCTCTCTGGACCCTGAGTTCTACCATAGATAGGACATAAAGATACTGCCAAGAGGTGTCTGGCACAACTGGGCCACCCAACTTGAAAGCAAGTAGGGCAGTGACTAGATTCAGCTTCAAATTCTGTGTGGGCTGGTGTGAACCTGAGTTTTATCTGGCTAAGTGGTTTTACCATAGTGTCTCTCTATATTTTTGGTAGCACTTGTCTGGAGCAAACACATTCCCTGCAGGCAAAGGACAGCTGGTGCACAGCTCTGTGGCTCTGCCTGTGGAAATACTGTGCACAGTGGGGTGGGTGAGGTGAAGAGGGCTGCTGTAGGCCAAAACTTCCTGCAAATGGCAAGGCTCTGCTCAGAATAGTCCCTGCTCACTGAACAGCTTTTCCTGCTTCCCTCAGGCTCAGTGGTGAGTTTTGCTGGGGTCATGGTGTTTTGCAGAGCCGTGAGATGTGGGATCAGCTTAGTGGCTTCCCCATCATAAAGGCTGGCTCAGTGGGCTCTGCTTAGTGGGTCACTATAATTTCTGATGGAACCCCAATAAGATGCCTGCTAGGAAATGGCTGAACCAAAGGTGTTAACGTCCAGTCTGTGCTAACCTGAATTGAATATGGATTGTTTTCACTTATGGAACAGGAAACTGAGTGGGGTTGTTGGACAGAGTCTACCTAGGGGATCTATCCCTATCTTAACTGGCAAATGGCTGCAGCTGATGCTGGAGTATGGGACTGATGAGCTGGCAGATAATTGGCATTGTCCTCTCAACTCGTCAGCCTTTTGAGCAGGGTGACCCTTTCAGTCATGCCTGGTTACCCTCTGGGGAGGGTAGCACTGGCAGGGTGATCGGGATGATGGGGTTCCCAGTGTGGCTGTGTGAGCTGACCCAATAGCTTGTCATAAAAGTGGAAATCATAGCATTGGGTGAACAGAGGTGAGGACAATAAAAGCCTGAATGACACAAATGCAAAGAATACACTGAGAAATGAAAAAAACATGAGCAAAGTGCATCTTTGAGCAACTTTATATATTGTTAGCCATGGATATACCACAGTTTGTAGCCTGAGCATAATCAAAACAGGTGGAGGGTAGCTGTGAACAGACTTGTGCATGAGCATATAAAAATCAACATTTTTGTGGGTCAGCACATGGATATTGGTGACTGTGGTAGGTATTTTAAAAATGCCTAAAGGCTGGGAAATATTTAAGTGGTTTTCTTTTTTTTTTCTTTATTTTTTTTAATATTCTGTGTATGCATGTCATTTCATGGAACAGATATGCTGTGCATCAATCCAGATCACCTGTCTGAAAGATGAAGCTGTGAGGTGGTGTGAATATTTTTAATGAGGGAGGAATTCCATCTGGCACTTGGCAGTTTTACTCTGCTGAGGCCTAAAGCAGAGTCACTTGTCTTTGTAGCTAGATGGGTTTGGCAGTTTGGATGATGTGCAAATTACCACAAGGCAGATGAAGGGGAAGAATTGAGAAAGGAAGGAATGTGGACCCACAAGCATTAAGTGCAAATGGATAACCAGTGGGTTGTCTGGTACCTGAAGTGAGGATGGGGACCTGCTGCATTCACGTGACTCCAGGCCAAAGCCTTCTCTTGATGCTGACCTCATTCCTACCATGAGCTGCACATGCACTTCAGCAGAGTCCTGTTAGCAGTCTGCCTGCATTTATAGGTCTCCTTTGCTCTTAGTAAATCTGGTTGAAGACTGCATAGTGCCCTGCTGCTTGTGCTGGGTCTAAATAAATTTTGCAGATTCCAGTGCCAGTCTGATTGATAAAATGCCACTGTTTCTTTCAGAGGAAGTGGTGTTGTGTGGGGAATAAAAAGTGTGAGGGAGAGTGCAATCAATACAGAATCCAGGAGGGCCCGTTTTACTGAGAGGCAAAATTAGAGGAAGTGGAGGATGTGGATAAAAGAGTTGGAGGCGGGATACAGGAAATTTGCAGGGGGTGGTAAAGCTGTAGCTGAAAGCAAATTAGTTATTACCTCAATGAAAGATTACTTTTTCAAATGACAGCTTATGAAATAGTGTCACATTTAGTGAATAGCTCCGGACTACAGACATTCAGACACACATGCAAGCACAGACATGTGCAAAGGCAGGGGGAAAAATTATTTTTCAAATGAAAACAAATTACTACTTCTTTTAAATTATTATCCCTTTGAAAGTTAAGAAGAGTTCTTAAGGGAAGGAGATTTTAAGGGAGATTAAATGACTAACCAAGTATTTTATTTTGCTTTGATGAAAGGATAATTGGAAAAAAAAAAAAGTCTTGTTATAACAGGTGAAGAGAAAATGTTGGTTTGAAACACTAGGAAAGAGGAAAAACAACCATCAGAGAAATGTGATAGCCTAAGTTTGCCTTCTGCTGGAGGAACCTATCCATACCTGAAAGATGTTGGTGTAGTTGCCTTGGCTTTAATAGAAATAAGCTGTTTTTTCCACAGCTGGTGATTCTATGACTGACTATGTTATGTAAATGAGTCAGAGGCAAAAGAATCATATTCACAAATAATAGCCACACCTTAAGGGCTAAGTGTTTGTCTTCTCATTCAAGGAGACAGTTGTTATTTAACCAGAGGTGGTGTTCATGGCAACAAGATTGGCAGAATTCAAGAAGTGCTTGGACAGCCCTCTCAGGCAATATGGCGTGGGATTTTTGGGTCCTTTGGTCCTTTGCAGGACCAGGAATTGGACTCAGTGGTCCTTCTGGATCCCTTCTAACTTGGCATATTCTATAATTCTATGATAGTTTTGCTTGGCTTGGTTAATGAAATCTGTGCTAAGGCAAACCTGGGTCTGCTTGCTTGCTATTTTGGTTCCAAGTAAGATGCTTCACAGAAGCTCTGTTTCCATCTTTCTGTGATACCTATTGTGCTGTTTTATGCTGGTATCAATAGGCATTTACTCATATTCCCAGCGAGAGCTGTTATTTTCCCCATTACAAGATGACATGTAACACAGAGCATCTAATCCTCTTAGTTTGTTTTAATTTCAAAGGTCCCTCTGTGAATTTCCTTTACCCGTTGAATACCACGTTACCCTAGAGTATGCAGGTGGTCGTGCAATACACAAATTTTCACTTGTACCTTCCCATCATCCCTTTATTTACCCCATATTAATTGGAGAAGCAGGTGCTCCTTAGTGCTTTGCTCATCCCATCAGTCTCAGCTGGCTGGATGGGCCATGCTCATGACCCCAGGCAAAGCTCCCACTGCCTTCCAAGTGCACGTAGGTGTCTCTCCCAGGGGAAGGGGAGCAGGGTTGGCAGTGGAGGAACTGGAGGAACAAGAGAGCTTTCTCCCCAAGCTCTGGAGCTGCTGGCACATTCAGAGAAAGCCAAAGACTCACAGTGAGACAGAAAGGAAGCAGGGGAAGGGTATATGTGTGGGTAGTGTGTGCGACGCTTTCTTCCAGCTCTCCACTGAGCCGTGACCTGGTTTCTCCAGGAGATGCCTGCTGTTTTCTTATTTTCCAAGGAAGTTCCTGAGACAATGCTTTGCATGCCAAACAGGGTCAGCCCCTCAGATAGGGAGGGTTCTGAATGGAACATGCAACTCCCTCTCCATCTTCTCTACTGCCTCTGCCTTTCCTGCATTTTTCTCCTTCTCCTCTTTTCCCTTTCTTTGTTCAAAATGAGAAAACAATTCTTATGTACATGGAGAGAAAAAAAAAGGAGACCTTCCATGGGTGTTAAATGAAATTTATTGCAATGCCTGCTAGACACTATTTTTTAATTATTTTTGTTATATCTTGACAGAATCCAAGAAGAAGAAAAAGGAAGGCAAGAAACAAGAGAAGATGCTGGATTAATGGAGTCAACTTGGGCAATGTGAGAAAGGGACATCAGCAAACATGATCAGCTAACAGTTTCATTTATACCTAGGCATTTTATCCTAAAATTATTTATAGCTTAATGGTACCATAGAAGGAAAAAAGCAAACACAGAAAAAAAAAATTTTTTTTAATTACTTTAGTATTTTTAATGTATAACCCTAACAACAATTTTTAGAGGCCTGTAATAAAGGACTCCAAACTCATTTAGAAAATTATGTCTATTGTATATTGAACAATGTAGTGGTTTTTAAAATATTTTTTTTCCTCAAGTCTTGCTATAGGTCTCAATCTGGTAATTAGTCCATGCAAGCAGAACCTGAGCCTGTGTGGAGCTCTGCTGAAGCCAGTGTGAACATAGCACTCTGGCTGGATGCATTTATATTTAAGATTGGGACCTTATATCTGAAAAATTGAGGCCTGTTTCTTAATTTCTGGTTACATCTGCATAATTGTATGAAACTTTGTTTAAGGAAAGAATGGGGGCATTTTGTTGCGTATTTACAAGTATGGGATTTTCTTGGATGTGTGCTTAATGTTCATTCCAAAATGTCACCATCTACACGTAAAAACCAGAAACACTCCTTTCCTTAACCATATTTTGAATGTTGACAATAAATCTAAAATCTTTCAACAATTGGACACAAAAGAATCTTAATTTTACATGATTTTCTAGCAATGATTTTTCAAAATAAAATGGTGACAAAATTTTCTACTTTTCAGCATATCAGTGTTGGTGGATGGTAGTGTCCTCCATTTCACCTATAAAAGCTGAAAAATGCTGTATTTTATTTGTTCTTTTTGACACAAGAGGAAAAATCCTTTTCATAAAAGATCTAGTTGAAATTGTGATTCTGCTTGACCCAGCTCTCTTTTGTATCAGTGGCAATATTCCTACTGATCTTAATTATAGCTGGTTTAGAAAAAGTATGTCTGGTGGGAAACAAAAGGAAAAATCTGTTTGGAAACCACCAGAGGTAGTTTATATTGTTGACCAAAAAAGGGACAATTTGTGTGACCTGAAACCAATAGGAATGAAATAATTTTTGGTTTATGTTTAAGTAAAACAGAAGGCAAATATAAAACCAGTATCTTTTGCTTTCTTCCATTTTTATATAAGCAAAAGGACCTTGGAAAAACTTAGTCAACATAAAATTAGTTGTGATTTTTAAAAATATAGTCTGCAGAGGGAAGAAAAGAGAATAATTACAACTAGCTGTTTTTCAGTTTGTTCAGAGTAATTTAAATGATTCTGAATCCTGAGAGAAGTCACAAAGTAGAAAAAAGATCTGACAATTTGCTGGTCTGTCTCAAGGTAAAGAGTTGTCTAACAAGCTGACAACAAGCAGACCAAAATTTTTAGAGGAAACATAAAGGATTTCAGTGCCCAAATTAAGTTCAAAATCATTGCTTCGAAATTCTAAATCTTAAAATTCAACTGCAAAAAATAAAATTTGCCATTTGTGTGGGCTGCAGGCTTTCCTGCTGGTCAAGAGGAAAAGTCTCCCTTGTACTCCTGCATGGCACCCACTGACTTCAGTGAAGCTGCAGCAGGTTGTGTTCATCTGAGTAAATTACATTTCTCTCCTGGGATGAGCTTGTAGACAAGCAGAGAGTCTTTTTTTTTTTTTTTTTCATCCTAACATCACTTCCCTTTTCTATGCAAAGTGAATTGTAACAATTGCAGACTTGCCCTCTTTTTTCTCACGTGGAGGGTATAGCTGATCTGGACTCAAGGTGAGGCAAGTCTTTCTCTTCCCAAACACTCCTGAAGCCTGCTAGCCAAGGCTGCACATAGCTTAAGGTAGACTAGCCTCACAATTATTTCCCAGACTCCTTGGGTGTGTTTTGCAGTCTGTGTTGATGTCCTTGTTATTTTGACTATGCTGTTACACATACCTGAGTCCGTGGTATAGTTAAAAATGTCCCCCACACATGGTGGATGCACAATGACCAAATCTAAAATCATAAAGGCTCATATTTAGGTGGTTCTGGGTGCTATTTGGTTTGTTCATGGTTTAATCAGGTCTACCTGTGCTTGTGCCTCAGACTTAAACTAATGGTTTGGTAGGTCTGATTGAAAGCAAAGGGAGAAGGAAACTTTTTCACTCACCAAAGGTTTGTCTGTCTAAATGCTGCATCAGTTCACTTAAAGTGGCTCAGCTTTGAGTGCAAACACTGTTGCACCATTGTCTCACACTGGTTAATCTAGCCCATGTTTCATAGGGAGCTGGCAGGAATCAGGAATGATGTTGAGACCAACGCTTTGATTGTCCTTTAGCAAACCTTAGACGTGACTTCCTATTTCCACCTCTGTGAGTATAAAGACAAAAAACTCTCCTGTGTTTCCTTTGATGCCTTTTGTTCCTTTTGTTTAACTGCCCATCTGGCTTGTTAAAGGAACATTCCTAATAGCTTTTGGAGGAAGCCAGTCAAGTTCCTGTGGTGGCATAAGGCCTTCATGGAGAGAGTTTACAGAAAACAAGGAAACAAAACAAAAAAATAATGTTAGGACCAGAAGAAAACGCAGCAAAGGGTGTGAAATGGGAGAACATTTTTTATGTACTACTCAGCCACATATGTTCAGATCTATATTGGCATCTTATTGTTGACAGCAATTAGAGTAATAGTTTATAAACTTAAAATGAAGAAAATTTCCAATAAGCCAGAAGAAAACATTCAGTGGAAAGTCTAGCTATGCAGGAGGTGATAAAATAATTTATGGCAGAACACAGAGAAAGATTGAATAGGTCAGTCAGGTCAGCTCTAAAAGGAGCCCTTGTTTCTCTAATGACAGTATCAAGAAAACAAAAGTCAAGATTCTGAACAAAACCTCTTCCCACCTATCTTGATCAGTTCCTACTTCAGTCATTCTGAAACTTCTCCTTATTTGCTTTCTAATCTTCTACCCTCCCTGCTTTGGAAGGGTCAGTTTTTCTGATAGTGCTGTGGGAGCAGCTACTTCAGATGAAAAACATGTTTACCCTCTTGGTGCTATCCTATTACAATGAAAAATGACTTAGCATAGATGTGTTCCTTACCTAGTTTAATTGACAGAAATTTGTTTCATGAATGTCTCTCTTGAGGAGTGGTTTACATCTTCATTTGCTACAGCTGTAATGGAGTATGGGGAGGTGATAAAAATCCCCCAAATGACAGTTTTTTTCTGAGCACTTAAATCTCTCAGAAAAGAGCTGGTGAGTAGCTGAACATCAGCTAAGGATGAATCTGCATCCAGACTGTGGATTCCAGTGAGTTTAAACCTGAATATATTTGAGTATATCTCCCTTCACTTTCTCTAACTAAGCTGAGGCAATGCTTCTTTCAGTTAGGCCTGTCTGTATCTTGATTTAAAACCATATTTGACGATTGAGACATTTTCTGACTTGGGCATGTCTTCTGACAGAAATGCCCGTGCTTAATGAGAATCATTTCTTGTCAGCCTGGCCTGTTTAACAGTCTGTTAAGTGCAGCAAAACTTCTGGGCAAGGCTCCAGGAAGGGAAAATGTTTGTTGTACATGCAGGTAGATACTAAATTGTAATCTACTGATTTTAATCTTCTACTTCCATAATGACATTCTGGGCTGATCTGTTTTTCAAAGGAGAAAAGCTAGAAGAAGTGAAAGAATAACAGTTATAAAATGTATAAACAGGGAGCTTTGGAGAGTTGGTCAAGAAGAGACAGATAGGAAGTCAGGAGCATTTTATACAAATTTCTACTGCATGCTCCTTATGTGTAGAAGGCAGAACTACTGGCTGGCACACTTGTTTTTATGCTTTCCCCAATTTGTGCCTTAATGAAAACTAATCAAATATAAAGTGTCACAGAGAAGTAAAGTCCCACTCCAGCCTCAAAAGAAAATGTTCAAATGGAGGCAAATTCAAAAGTCAACAACACTATACTGGCAAATGTCAATGTTGAAAGTGGGACAACAACCTGATTTTCCTTCAGTCTAGGAACTGCAGCAACATTAATAGTGTAAACTCACCACTTTCCTAAAGCAATATATTGGTGAGATGTACACCATTTTGGTTTCACACATCAGTCTTTCACGTCTCCCAAATCCTACTAAGAAGTATGTCAGTGGGGGTAGATGTCTTGTATTCACTCCATTTGAATTCTCTAGGACAGCACTTTTCTGAAGTTGAGACTGAGTTCTCACCTTTGCACAGACAGATTATACCTGTTGCCTGCCTTCCCACACTTATCAATACTTTTGGTAACATTTGTAGGTTTTTCTGTCAGTTCTGTGAAGGCATTCTACTTCTCAGTTAAACTTCTGTGGATATTGCTGATCTTTCCTCATCCTGGATTCCTTGATTTCCTCATCCTATATTCTCCATTTCTTCCTGGGTTATTGCAAAACAGCCCCAGGAAGCCCATACCATCAAGTTCCTCCAACTGTGTCCTTCTGAAATTAAAAGACACAGTAGCAACTTGTTAATCACTGTATGACAATGAACAAGGAAGTATGATAATGAACAAAGAGAGTCCCTGGATTTGCTGGGAGAATGGATTGCTCATAAAACTTTCCTCATAATTCGACCTTGTCATGGCTTTCCAGGGGACAGAAATGATCAAATGATCATCTCAAAAATTAGACACATTGATGCAGGAGTGTCTGCCTTCAAGCAAAAAACTGCAGAAACCAGAAAGACACCTTAACTAGATAAGTAATGGCAAGAAGTTTTATCCTTTATCACTGTCCTCTTTTGTCATCAAATTATCGTGGTGCATAGAGTTTCAGGGATAGTGAAAGACTTGCCTGAGCAGGTGCAGAGCATGGAGAGAGCCTCTTCCACCCATGGGTGTTTGCATTTGGAGAAGATGTAGGTAGTCTCATTCATAACAGCATCAAACTTTGCTTTTGAACCAAAACTAAACAATGCTGAAATCTAATAATTTTCTGAATGACCCTTTTCTTCTACTCTTTACAAATGGCTGTCTTGTGGCCTCATCACTCTGAACTGAGCAAAAATCTGGGAAAACTTGAGAATTCAACTATATCAACTAGTGTTATCTCATTCCTAGAGTTGTATAATCCTTTAGCTCTTTCTGCAGCTTGCCATTTAAATATGGAGTCCCAGATAGCTAAAGAACTCTGTAGTATCTCCTAGCCTTTAAACCACCTGGCTTTGAGTGAGCTGTGTGTGTAAAAGCTGTGCCAACAGATTTGACTCCTTTATTAAAAAAATCCAAGATAACAAACAAAGCCTGCAACAAAACTGAAAACATGTCCAATGAGTGGATTTATTGATGAGATAAAAACAGAGGCTCACAAGTATTCCCATTGCAGAAGGTCTTTGAAAGGTATAGACTGTACAAATCTTTAACCCTGAGTTCAGTGATGGAAAGCTAGGAAAATGGGTAGCCTCTGCAGGGCTGCTTACCCACAGCCAATTTCATTCAATTAATTTTGCTGTTCAAAATCCCTCACTCTAATCTACCTGGCAACAAGACTTTTTTAAACTTTTCTCATTGGATCATTTGTTGCACTCCCCATATTACAACTACGTAGTTCATCTAGACTTTTACAGCAGTAGGAAGTGGCTGTGATAGTCCAGAGTGGCTTGTGGTTGCTGAGGTGGCCTGAAGCAGGGACAGGCTGCAGCTTGAAACTAGAATCCACCCAATGCAGGTGTCAGCATCAGACACAGCAGCTCTTTAAATGCACACACATGCATTCTGCATTTATATGTATATATAAACATTCATACGGGGGGGAGCAAAACTCTAGAAAGGTGCATGCATAATTCTAAATGTGAATCGTGACCAATGCTGCCATGTTTTCAGGCTGTGGTTGAAATAAAAGAGCTTTTTTGTCCTGTGCTGTTATTTAAATGAGGACACACAAGTAGGATGAAGAAATAGATTTCTTCCCACTTGCCAGCACTTCAGTTTAAGGATAGCTGTGTCCAAGGGAAATGCAAAACATATGCCAATGAAATAGCCAAAAGGACTTACTATCACAGTGATGTTCTCTTCTGTCACACCAAGTACGTACAAGGGCTCTGTTCAAAGCTTCAAAGTGGACGAACTACTTCAGTTAGGTGTGGACATAGAAACACAGGAGGCAGGAAAAGTCTTTTTCTCTGCCAATAAAAAGTGAGGAAAATGGATAAAATAAGATGGAAAAATAAAAGTAAGAGAGAAATCATATTAATTCTTGTAGTTTGAGTGATAAACTGAAAGGAGAAATGAAAGTCAAAATAACAAAGCCTGAATATCATGTTCAATGGATTTCTAATTCTGTATATATCTATTAAACCAGTGCTATATGATATCTTCTTATGGGTTACTTTCTTTTCCTGTTCCTTTTCTTTTTTTTTTTTTTCTTTCCAGTTTGTATATTGATTTTGTAAGCTAGCAGTGTGTTACCTTTTCAATTTTTTTAAAACTTGTATGAAAGCCATATATCCATATTGTAGAATGAAAGCATTAATCCTGTAACATCCCTTAATGTTTCCCTTAGCTCTGTGGGATTTTGGGGGGTTCTAGCGAATGTATATGTTTACCAGTTGTATCAGCATAATTTACTTGCTCTTAGTGACGATAAAGAATGAAATAAACTAATACATAGACGTGTGGTGTCCTCATTTGGTTGTGGAAACTTTCTGGAATTTCTTAAATTAATTCTAAGTACTTAATGATATCTCTTTATAGTATTAATTTTTGTCGGCTGTAGGTGTTGCTTGTCACACAAACAGATTTGTAAATTCAGGAGAAGTTTTAGTCTGTAGGAAGAGGTCTGCCAGAAAGTGAATCTAGCAGGAAACATTTCTCTGGTTTGTGCCCACTAAATCCTGTCTGTCCCAATTTCCTGGCACTTTTCAGTTCTTTTTAGCAGCTTGTTTCAGTATACAGTTATTTCAACCTGTGTGATATTGACACAATGATGGATTACAGATGAAGAGTTTGATTTCTTAAAAATTTCACTATCAGGTAAGCAGCAGTAAACCCTTACTACCAGCTCTGTCATGCTCAGCTGTTTTACTTCAACAGTAACTTTAATGTGTGTGTGCATGTGTGTGTGTTTGGTGAGAGGTGATTAAGACTCAAGAGCAGAACAAAGAAGCTCCATTCCAGTTTCTCTGTTTTCTTTTCCTGTGTCCAACTATTAGTTAAAATATTAGAATAATTAACTAATTACTCCATGAAAAGCATTCTATCAGTTACTGCTGAAAGAGGGAGATGCTTAGCATTTTTTACAAGATGAGGAGATTGATAAAGGCTTCTAAAATTGTTTAGAAGAAAATTAAGTATTGTAAGGTATGAAAATTGACAGTACACTCTTCAAACCACTAATGGACTCAGAAACCTAAATCCTTGGAAAGGAGACCAAGTACTCACTATTATTTAATTACAAAAGAAAAGTGTTCATTTCTTTTTAATATGCTGCTTAGCAGTTAGTTACATTTTTAGCTTACAGAGTATTGAGAGAGTTTTAAGATGTTCTTGTACTTCCATGTGAGATATCTGATCCTGTCAGTAAATGTGAGCTGCTTTCCTAAGCTCCATCATGCTGGAGACAAAGTTCTGGATTTCTTACATGTCCTTCCCACCTCTGCCCTCAGATGCTGGCTGAGCTATAAACATGGAACAGAGCTTTTGCACCCATTCTTTTTGGCTAGGTTGGTTTCCTGGAAGGGAGTCTAAGGAGGCCATCTCTGTCATTACATGGCTGCTTTTTTTTTTTTTTTTTTTTTTTTTGTTACATATGGAATAGATGAATGGAGACGGCTTCATGCAGAAGAGACCCAAGTTCTGCTACAAACTTTTGGGAATGGTGGTTGATTAGATGGGTCTGGAAGGAAGGAGGACTGCCATAGGTGAGTGGGGTGAGATGTCTGCAGGCAAGTTTCTACTAGCAGGACAAAGCTACTTTGAGAACTTTAAGACCCCAGAGCTCATCTGGTGCACTACTACAGCTGAAGTTCCAAGCCCGTTTGCCCTTCATATCCCTCTGGCCTTGCACGGGAGAGACTTGTAATTAATACTCAAACACGTGATAGTTGCACTGGCACAGGCACAGAGACACACTCACTCCATCCCTTGCCTTGTAGATGATGCAGCAACACCAGATTGTCACTGAGAACAGAGAATTTACAAAATGAATTCTTCATTTCATTTGATCATCACATTCATTTCTTTCATTTCATCACAGAAGGCTTTGTTGCTACATAGTCATCATTGAAATTATCTCCATTGGCAAAGAATGTTTTTTGTTTGTGTTTATTCAGCCTTTGCTTTCTTAGTTAACACTTTTCATTTACTGCTTTACACCATTTCTGCCACAGGAGCAAAGATGAAATCCTGGATATGAAAATGGCAGTAGCAATTTTTTGTTGTGTTCAGTATAGAAAGACTTACAGGAACAAAACACACCAAAAAAAAACTCTCTTAAAAATTTGTTTTCAATTAATTAACAGCTATTTAGGAGTTTTTATTACTGGTGTTTATTACTGGAATTTCTGGAGGCAGAGTAAGAGAAAAGTGATTTATGTTGACAATGGGGAAAAAGCAAAGATCTTTCCATAATGATAATTATCTTGCATACACTTACATTTTGAGATACAGGTTTTTTCTCCCCTGATAAACAATTTAAAAACCCCTTCTGTTCTTAATAAAAGTGCTCTACACCTACATGATTATGTGGGGGCTTTCTGGTTAAAAGCTTTTTTATTAGATTGATTTTAAATCTTTTTATTACCCATTACAATTCACTAGGGATGTTCATGGGATCTAGATGTTCAGCCTTGGTCAAGTGCTGTGGGTGCTGCTCCAGTGGGGCTCAGTAGGATGAAATGGCTGCCTGGGGATGTGCTCGATGCAATAGGAATCTCCAGCTGGAAGGGTGAGCCAACTTTCAGTTTCTCCTCAAAGAATTTATGGTAGCCAAAGAGATGTAACACAAGGCAATATTATCCCTATCATTGTTTTCCCCTTCCTTTATTTTCACTCTTCCCTGCCTGCTTGCTTTCTTCCTTTCTTCCACTTTCTCCTTGGGCTTAGGATTCACACTGCTGATCCAGAATTCAGGGTTTAAGTGATTACCTGAGAAGAAACATGTCATGATGTCTGCAATTACATGGAGTCACTGTTGTAAATAGTTGTAAAACTTCTGGGGGTAGAAGATAAGGGAAGAAATTCTGGGGAGAAGTGATTTTGAAAAGTTGGAACAGATTGCCTGATGTAAAGATCAACACAACAAAAAACTGGGTGCGTGTATTAGAAAAGACACAAGAAAGGACACTGACTGGGGCACTGAAGAAACCTGTCCCAAATATAGGTTTGCCTGGGTGGTTGCTGGAACTGGCTGCAAGGGAAGCCAAGTATATCTGACATATAAAAATATATAGGTCATATATATATATACACACACACACATATATTTAGTATATCTGACAAGATAAACTAAAAAAGATTTATGTTGAATTCAGGACCTGATTTTGGATATATTCCAAATGTGAACTGGCCCATTTTCAGCATGGAAAATGTGTTGAGACTCATGATGTGATGTGCAAAGATCCTAAAATATGTAATATATCCGTCCTGTAACAATTTACATGAGTGCTGTGCACTTAGTCCTACTGACTCAAAAGGACACTTCCCAGTGCCAAAAGGGGTGACAAGACCAGGTCTCCACTTATCCTTAGCTGGGAATGAAGTGCCACGTTTGTTCTCTTTGCTGCTGTCCTCCTCTGCTGACAGGGGTCCATCACACCCCCTGTATAACGGAGTGTCTCAGAGACAAAACATACACTCCCTCAGATAAAGACTGTTTTGTAAGTAGCTGAATTTGAACTGGGCCTGGGTTATCACAACTGCTACTTGCTGTTTTATCAGGAAAGCTCTCTAAATAAGCTACTGCTCTCTGCTCATGAGCAAAGGAAAAAGACCAGTCCATTTTCTTTCTGTGCAGCGTGCCCTGCAACCTTTCACACGGTCACAATAAACTGCTACAACAGAGTGAGAAAAAGGCAATGGAAAAGGCAGCCACCTTCCTACTTTGTAGCATTTATGCAACAGGTCTCTAGAGACATCATCAAGAGAGATGAAAAACAGTCTAATCTTAAATCTAGAAATATACTTTATTTGCTGCAGTTATTAGCAGCAATTACAACAACGATGTAACAGCCATTATTGTGATTTATACCGTAGTTTAGAAATACACTCTCACTTAACACCTTTGATTCAGAGGCTTTCATGCAGTTTGTCAGTGCTAAGCATCCACCACCCCTGTGTGTGGGGTCAGAGGTTAATCTCAGAGGCTGTCCTTAAGCTCCCTCTGTAGTCAATGGAGCATGACAAGACCATTCAGAAGGTGATTCAGACTAGAGGGCTAATTTAGCAAATCTAAAGATGTCAGAAAGGGCCTCTTTCCTTGCTAGATGCTGAGGGAGCTTAGGGAAATGAAGTGTAAGAGGCTGACTGGAGTTTTGCTTGGTAGTTGGCCCTTCCAATAAGGTTGCAAGCTGCTAAACTGGAGGCCAGCACTTCAAAAGCTTTTAGGAACTTAAAAACTAAAGTGTCTTAACAGCTCCGAATACAGGGACCCGAATATGTAAAAGGCAAGTGGACTCTTGCCGTGTATTGTGGCAGTGAGTGAATTTATCTGAAGTCCCAGTGCAGAAGTGCCCTGCCAGATGGAAGGACTGCCCATGTGGCACAGCTGAGAGGGACCAGAGAGGTGATGGGGAGAGCTCACTGCCTCCTCCTTGGCCCTGACGTTGGTGTTGAGGAGAGGGGGGACAAAATCCGTGCCTTTGTTCACTTTGCCTCAGCAGAAGGAGGGAGGGAGGCTGAGCCGTGCTCCCTGCCGGGCTGTGGCCCTTTGTGGCACACAGCAGGTGCCAGGGGAAGCTCCTGTCCCGGGGCAATGCACGGCTGGACACGGATGCCCCTGCTCCTTTCATGGCCGAGCTGGGAACCAGGGCCAAGCCACATTTCTCAACAGCAGGTCAGTAATTCCTGGAAACAAGCAAGCACAGGAAGGGGCCGCCGAGTGAGAATGGGGTTGGTTTGGGAATAGCTCGGCAGGACCACTCCTTATCTCGCTTTTCCTGCTGACAGATTTAGGGCTTCATCCCACAAGGCAATCAGCATCTTCTGAGAGACCTCAAACTGGTACCTTAACTACTTCTCTGGCAAAAAAAGCTCGTCTGGACGTCTTTTAAATTCTTCAGTTGAAAGGGGCTACATAAACTTGAACACAATTATCCCAGCAGCCACAGACCCCTCTTCTGCACACCCCAGTTCCTCCCTTGCTCTCTCTTTGAGGCTGTGAGCTGTCGCCAGCCCGATGCTCTTTGCCCTGCTCCCGTATCAGCAGCTGCACTGGCAGGAGCTCTCAGCCAAATGCTGGCGTGTGGGAGCCTCTGCCAGGACAAAATCACATATTTAGCTCTCTGTGCCAGTGCCAGCTGGGAGGTGTGAACTCCAAAGAGAGCAGGCCTGGGGCTGCAGCTGGCTGGCCATGCTATTGATCCAGAGGGTCAGCCAGTGTCAGAGAGCTTTGGAAAAACAGAATTAAGCGCAGAGAACCAGAGAATTACTGACATTAGAAAAGACCTTTTATATCATCAAATCCAACCATTTAATCTGATGATGCCACGTCCATGAGTTAGAGCAGAAGGGATGGGGTGCTGAATTTGCCTCATGCTTTTAATACTTAGAGCAGTTTTATGAATAAGAGAGTGGGTGACTTTTTGCACAGGCAGATAGTGATAGGTCAAGCGGGAATGATTTTAAACGAAAAGAAGCTGCCTTTAGACATGCAGAGACACTCTGAATGTATCCATGGAAAAAGAAACAATTGTGTCTATGAGAATCTGATTTTTTATATTGCCAGCCAGCATGTAATTTAGAAAGTACTAAACTGACATTCCTACCAGTCACGACTTTCCATAAGAAAGTCTTCGACACTAAACCACAGCCTTGCTGTGGGAACAGAGTTGGACAATTCATGGATGTGATTGGTAAATTTCATTCATTCCACCCCAGTGACAAAAAGGAATAGTCACTATCTACACCAGAAAGTCAGCTTGAACAACATGAGGAAAGGATGAAATGAGAAATTATGAATAAACACAGGATAAGAAAGGTAACAGGTTCACAGTGAAGTGCACAAAGAGTATGATCAAGTAAATTGAACTTTTAAGCTTTGTTTATGGTTTGGAGGAGGTTTTGCCTGGCAAGCTGGAGAGATGACAGGATAAGTTTTCTTCCTATGTGTATCTAGTGCTTGCAGCACTAGTGCATCAAGTGCTGGCCTCTTGCCAGGGAGAGAGAAGTTTTTCCCATCTTCTGCCAGGTAGGCTTGCAAAACAGTACTCACAAAATCAGGCAGACTACTGCTCAAAATAGTCAACAGCTCTGTACCGAGAGATTTCAAAGGGCAGGAGAATGGATTGTGGGTACCTTTGGGCTTGGAAAGAGAAGCTGAAATAAACTCTCACTTAGCATCATTCATAGCTGTAAACACCCAGCAAGATGTGAACATGCCATGCTCATATCCTGCCAAGAGCTTAGGGACTTCAGCTCACCTCTCTGGTGAGAGGTCTCTGCTTAGGCTCTCTGCTCTCTGTCAAAGCACATTATGCCTCTTCAGGCTACTTGCTTTCTAACCTTCATCTCATCAGAAGGGCTGGCTCCAAAACACATATTTAACAGTCACGGTATGGAGCTAAAGGCTTTTCTCCACTTATTAGTTTTCTATATGTGAATTCTTTTAATTTGAACCTTCTGTACTCCTTTTTTATTTGCTTGAGTGTTGGAAATATTTTGAAGGAAACCTTGACTCTTTTTCTATGCAGCTGAAAGAAAACATAGTGAATGAAGAGCTATCACTAGCTGCTTTTCAAAAAAGCTGATCTGGAAGAGTCCTGAGCCCTGCTTCAGATAGATATTTTCCCTCTTGGTGCTCTGGGAAATGCCTGCATTTGACCTAATCCTGAATATTCTTTACCTGACCACATTTGGCATTCCAGGGGCAGGATACTCTCCAAGCAGCATAATGTTTACAAGCAGCATCTGGAACAGCTTTTATCTCCATTTCTCCCCAAGAGTGGGCTGCAAAGAAATGCGGTGGGATGGTGAAGAGAAACACAGTTGATGTTTTCAGCCTGCTTTATTTCTTTATCCAATGTTTGTGCTAATGATACCCTGCAGAGTTCATTTTCTATCTGTCCCAGGTAGAGAATGTATTGGAGAAGACTCTTTTACACAATGTTTATTCCAGTCATACGTTTTTACTATACATACATAGATTTCAATATATAGCTTATATCTAAATATATTTTTACATGGCTAATATGTGCCTTTTGTGGGTTCTCTGTTAAAAACTCAGTGTATGCTTCTGTTGTGGAACTGTTTCTCTTCAGGTTGCTATCATAGATAAAAATCTAAACAGGTTCAAATAGTGGTTGGATAAATTAACAGGAAAAATACCTCTGGACTGACAAATACAAAGCTGCTGCCTAATTTAAGAAATCTTTAAGAGATAGCTGTTAAGTTGGCAGTATGCATTAATTAGGAGTTAAGAGGTTCCCTTCCATGCCCTGAATTTGTTTTTTTCCCCTGATGCCACTGGCCACAGTCTGTATTGACAACTCATAAGGGTGGGATGATCCTTGAATCCAAAACTGTCTCACAGTACCAGCCCCAACAGGCAAAACAAGGCAAAAAATAGCAGATAAACCAAAAGTGCTGTGGAACAATAACCAAAAAAAAAAAAAGAAAAGGATGAGACCACAAAACTTTGTGGCCATGTAGAGGCAGCACACAAAACTTGCTGGACACCTACCTGTTTGCCCTTGTGTTTTTTTGTAATGTTTCCAATGTTTAATTGTAAGACATTGAGTCTCATACTGCGACATTTATTAAACAACATTTCCTCCTGTTTCCTTGCCACAGCAAGCTGGTGTCAGTGAGCACAGTGAAAAAGAGCTCAAGGAGAGCAAAGAGGGCAGAGAGCCCCTAGGGACCAGCACTCAGAGGCACTCCCAGGGAGCCTGGCAGTGTGTACAGCTGCTGCACACCATGAAGGTGAGGGCTGCTGCCATCCTTTCATATCTTCTGCCATCTTCTACTCTGGAACTCTGTCACAGAATCGAGCAAAGCCTGAAATGTCATGTATTAGTCCTGTATTTGTGCTTTTAAGCCGTCATATTTATGCTGTATTCACTAATATTTTTCAAATGAGCAAATAATTCTCACGTTTTTTTTTTTTTCTTTTGGTCCCACTCTTCTATCAGCCTGCTGTTTCTGAACAGCTCCTACATGCTGTTCTACATGGGTGCTTTCATTACTGGAAATTAATTGCAAGCATTTTCCTGCAGGGATTTGTTGTGTGACTTCTTGGTGGCTTTTCAGCTATGCACTTGCAGTATGGCATGAACTAAGCCTCCATCCCTAAGTGAGTCTGTGAAACTATTAGAATTGCCTTGCTGGCAGAACTTATAACATTTTCAGATTCAAAAATTGACATAGATGAGCTCTATTTATTCTGACATTTTTTTTTGTCAGCAAACCGCACTGCTGGGTTCTTTCCAGGGAGCTAACAGAGAAGGAGCATCTGTGCATTCAGAGGGAACCCACTTATAATCTGAATTACTATGAGTGGAAGACATTTTACACTTGATTTAATGAGAGTTTTTGGGTTTTATCTGAGACTCCATGTCTTTTTGCTTTTGGCTAAATTTCCACTGAACTACATGGAAGCCTGACAATCAGAGGAATTGAACCATCATGCCCTCATTTTCAACAGTTACAAAATCCTTTTTTTTTGAAGCTGGGAAATTTCAGTAACAGGTGAACACCCCTGTACAGATAATTATTTTTCATACTCTGAAACAGAAATGTGAAGGTTGTCTTTCTGCCAAGGGAATGTGCTTATCTATTTTTATTTTCCTGTAATGTAGTTGCAATTTGAACCTGTTTATAAGGTGCTGGCATGTATTCTGATTGCAAACCAGCCATTGCTGAAGGGTTGGTATGTCCTGTGACCCCATGAGCAGACAATGAAATTGTACTACTGTGTCCATACATTGCTGAAGAGCACATGAGCTTTCCAGGAAAATGAAAAATCCAGGCAATTCAGGGGACTAATAATAACTTGAAGCTTTTCAGTTATGGCTAAAAATATATGATTGGCCTATGAGGCAAATGAACTCAATCAAAAGGCACATCATTAGCTTATAATGAAATGATTTGGACTTCATTTATTTCCGTCTTGAATACATCATTACTGATTTGTTTTCGTTACTCCCATTCTTTACATTACATTGTCATGAAATTTTTAAGACAGAGTGAACTCCATGAATTTGTCCCCTCTTACTGCTGTAGCTGTGAAAGCACATATTCAGCTTTTAGCTGTCTCTGCTGTTTGAGATGACCTCTTCTTGCAAACATGGTGACACCAAGACAGCCTGCTGTGATTTCCCAGGAATCTATCAGGAAACACAAGGGCTGGCTGAATCTCCCAGTGCAGCCATCTTCTCCTCCACAAAAGAAAAATGCCAGAAAAGATCACTTACAAGGTGGACTAGAGACGTTTCGGTGTCAGACAGACTGTGCCTGTTATGCAGGCACCAGATCTTTATTTTTATTTTCCTAAGGGTCCCTGCCTCATGGTGCAGCGCTTTGCAGGGTCACTGCTCTGGGCAACTTTTAGCTGGGACAAATTCATGGTTGCTTTTATCCTTTCTGGTCCTCCCTAATCTGGCAGAACTTCTGGCCGAACTCTTCTGCTTGACCACCCTCAGGAATTTCCTGCTGTACTTGCCATAAGGTAATGTGGTGACTTACATCCCATTTTTGCGTGTGTCACAGTAATATCCCTTGCCATCTATGCTGGAAAATCAAGTAAAGATTGAGAGAGTGTGTTGGGGGAAAACCAGGGCTGCAAGTCATTGTATTGAGCTGGTAAAACCTTAGGCAAGTGAGGGTAAATCTACCTTATGGACTATGTAAAAAAGCCCCACACTATCATCCTAGGCATTCTGCTTTACTCAGTGTCCTTTTTCCATTCCAATGTCATTTCATTTGTCATTTATACCAGGGGAATAATGTAAAAGCTTTCTCTGTATATATTTCTCCCTAAGCTCCATTGTCTATGAGCAGTTAGGTTGGAGACCAGACAGATTGCCCTGAGACACTAATTAATGCAAAGCATTTACTGACATTACATCACATTAAAACCAACTACACTTCCATTACACTCCTCTACTTTTACCCCTTCCTGTATATGTGCCTGTTGAATCCTGTCCATATTTAATTTGGGAATGGATTAGCTAATGAGGTGTAGAATCAGTTACCAGCCTGCCAGCAAGGCAGTGAAAGCCATTCAGAAAACACTTTCTGATTTGGAAGTTTTCTCCAAAGGGCAGCAAAGAAAAAAGAATCTGGAGAAGGGCCTCTTCATTAATCCAACTTCCCCTAGGAATAGTCTGACCATAGTTCCCTCATGTGGTGAATTTTTTTTTTTTTTTTTTTCTTCTGTTTCATGGTAGTGTGGGGACTTTTCAGTTACTCACTGAATAAACAGTTACTGAGAAACAGCATTTGTGCAATAACTGTTCAAGGATAGAGGAAAGGTTTACATCTGCACAAACTGACTCCAGAAAAACCTGCTTTCATTTAATAGCAAATATTCTGGGATCAAAGTGATGCTCCAGAAATATTCTATCAGTTGTATTATTCTGGAATAATTCTAATTCTTTATCTAATGCTTTGTTCTTGTAATTTTTACATGGGGGCAATAACAGAGGTTTCAGCATCTATAGTCAAGCAAACATGCTGTGCATAAAGCAGGTCAGTGTCCCACTTGCTGGGAAAGAGCACAAAATGATGACTAAAAGTGAGGCTCAGGGTTCTAAAAGGGAGAGGAACTGGGGATCTCTTCAGGAGAAAGGGTTACACAGTGCTACCAGGGAGGGAATAGGAATGAGCCTGAGTCCAGGTGGAAAAAAGAAGAGAAAAGGGAGGAAAAAGGGTGGTGTGGGTGCTGTTCCATCAGCAGTATTTTATTTGCTGCCCAGTGTTATTCTTGTACACTTCTTTGACCAGGCTGTTGGTGGTGCCTGGCTTTTGGAACAGTGACAACTGTTAGGTACAACTGAATCTAACATGCATAGTCAAGAGCATTTCTAAAATTGACAGCTGATTTTAATAGCTTATAGCTTTCAGTCATGAAGGGAAGAGCAAACAAAACCTTTTCTGCTAATAATGTTTACACAAGTCCTAAAGCAGGCTATTTCATCCTTTCCTACAGTCAAGATAAAATAAACCAAACCAGACTGTCCAAAGAAGGGAAGATTAAAAGAGCTTTATATCCAGGCCCTTCCCTCCTGTTATCCACCCCCTATTCTCTGCAACAAAAAGATGATTGAATCATGAGAGATGGGGAAACCAGCATCCCAGATTACAAGGACATGCAGCACATCCACTTGCTTTATCAGGCGCCAGAAGTGCCTTCTAGTCCCAGCTCCAGCCCGCCCTTTCAGAGCCCTGTTAGCAGCAGCCTGGCTGAGCATGGCAGCTTGGCAGGGCTGGGCTGATCCCTACTGTGTGGCCATTGCTTTTCTTCCCTGTGCCATCACTCTGCTGCTGTGAGTGGCAGCAGGTGAGTGCCATGTGTTTAGGCAGGGGAACTTTCTGAGGTGAAGCTGTGTGCAGCCTCACAGATGAGGATTTAAAGAAATAGTAGTAGTCACAAAATGAAGAGATTGAAATTATAATCCTCACACCAGCCAGGAATCCAAAATGTGTCAGGAAATAGTCCAAAGGGGAAAATGAACTACTTTAGTGCAGAGTTCAGTCTCAAATATTTTTCATTGCATGAAATCTTTATTTTTTCTTTATAGATGGACACAGCTTGCTGAGGAACAAATATCTTCTGTTTCTGATTTATTGTTTTTAACTTTTCAACTCTAGCATCATACCGAATTTTTGGTTTATTTCTAAACAAGGTACCTGGGAAGGAGGGAATACATGTGTGTGGTGCTCCCCAGTAAATTAGGATTATATTTGTTTTGTACTTTGAAAATATCATATGGACATCTGAGGCAATTTTAATCAGAATATCTTATAGACTGGCCAAAGAATCATGCAGTTCTTCAGGTACACTATTGCATGGATTAATTTACTCTGTTTATAAAGGCTGCTGCTGGAACCTGAACTACATGGCTTAGAGGTTACCTGAGAGGTATTAGAATCCATGCAGGTGTGAGCATGTACTAAACAGTAGGTCACTGAATTATGGTGCAGTATCAGCCAAAAGAAGCAGTAATAAAGGGATTTGGCAGTAGGCATAAAAAGGACAATGTGAGTTTTGGATGCTGCAAAGATTTCTAAGGTGCTAGGGAAACAGCAGACACAGCTATTAGCAATAATCTAAATACAAGTCTGTGTGAGTGATAAAAGAGAAGACAGCACACAAGCTTCTGCTATTATTAATCATTGTAGAGATGGAGCAGGGAAGGCAGGGAATTCAGGGTCTGGTTTGTTGGATTTAAATGCATGGAGGAACTTGGAGCTATGACAGTTTGGGAGGGCACCCTGCCACAGTGTGCCTTACATTTTGCCCTTCCAAGGTCATATTTAAAACTGTACAGTGTGAATGCACTTGCTAGGAAAGCAATGAGATTTGAAAGCAGTCCAAAAACATTCAAGCTGCCTTCAACCCTGTCTCAGAATGGCCAGTGTGCCCATCCCATCACCAAGCAACTCGGGGGTACATGGAGCTCTTTAATGCAAGGCATTTTAGCACGGTCCAAAGATGTTGTCAGGACACATACCAGCAGTGATTCACTGCCTCTCAGCTGCCACGTGATTACCTCCCCCCATACATTCTCTCTAATTATTGCTTCCTTGTTTAAAAAAAAATAAATTAGAAAAATCATTGTGTTCTTATCTTTCCCTTATAAAACCATCAACTTGTCAAAAAAGAGAGTACCTGGTGAAATTTTCCCCTTTTTTTAACCTCGTCTGGCTTCTTTCAAACTGAGCTATGCAAAGCTCTAGTGCAGCCTGACAAGTTCTAACTGCTGACATTTCACAGACACTGGGGGAATGATGGTGGGAGGGAGCAGGAGAATTGTTCCTGTAAGGGTTTTGCTGCAAGCTGCTGCATTCTGCAGGGGCTCTCACAGACACCTTGCAACTGAGGCAGGGCAGGCAGCTAAAATGGAGCAGAGGGAGTCACATTCAACAGGAAAGAAGTGTAGGCATAGATAAATACGATGGTAAGTTGCATACTTCAATGTAGGAAAAGCTGATGATTTAGACAGCCAGAAAAGTGAGAACTTATTTTTGTAATGAGACTTGCCCCTGGAAAGGAAGCAGGAGGTCCTTGAGTCATTATTTCGAGTGTTTTATTTTGAGGCAGAAGACTTATTTTACTGACTGAAACTGTATTGAAGGATTACTGTGCTACAAGCAGGCCATCTGTCCATAACTCTATTAGACATGATAATGTTCTTTTCTTCACCACTATTAATACCATGGCTCCAGTTGGCCTGCTCCTCTGCACCGTCTGCCTGGATCTGCCTGGTAAACAGGCGCTACAAGAGACTGCTCTATTCCTAAAATAAAAATATTTCACCAAGTCTAAAACCTCCCATTGCAGGGTGAGTGAAGGAAAAGGAGCTTCTCTTTTTTGCCATGCAAGATGTAAACCCCTGGTAGCTGGAAAGTTTTGTAAGTCAGTGCTCAGCAGCAGAACTGGACCTCTTTACACCAGTGATGTCATCCGGATATTCACTGCATCAGGAAGGTGCTAGATCAGGACGGTGCCTTCTTACTTTTACCTTTTCATGTAACTTAGGCAATTCTTTACTGAAGAGATTTAGAGAGGCATTCTGAATTTGTTACTTCCTTGTGCAGGTTTCCAGCTCCCTGCCAGGTGCAATTACAACTGTTGGCATATTTAGGATGAAAGATAGTGTTTTATGGGTTATGCAACCAAGGTGGGGAGCAGAGACAAGATGAAAAGAGAGATCTGCAGAAAGCAATCTGCTTTTTTAACAGCAAAATTTCAGCTTATTTGCCTCTTTGGCTGTGACGCCTTTTATTTTGCCGAAGGAAGCAAGTAATAAGTAGCATTTAATCATCAGAATACCCAGGGATACAAATGCACAGTGATTATACTGGGACTTTCTTCTGCCACTATCTGGATCAGCAATTGAGTTTACAGCTGGAAAAATGACTCTTCTTTTATCTTTTTTCTCAGTTGGTACATTTCGAGATGGCAGATAGGAGACAAGCTTATTTTCAGTAGTTGTCAAGCTCTGTTTCTTAAACAGAAGCTGCTGTAGGAACTCCTCTTTCTCCAAAGTTATAGCAGATTCACTCAGGAGCAGGAAATCACTCAGGAGCCATCTTGCTCCAGAGATTTGTTGCAGTATTCTGGCAGATATTTACCCAGCCTTCATGTCACTGGATGAGCAGCCACCAGCTACAGTTTCTTCTTCCCCAGACAGTGTCCAGATGAGCTCTTTCTTCAATGTTCTCTAAACATGTCCCCAGCTCCTGAGCTCTGGATTTCTTTTGCCAGGAGCTCAGAGCTCCTGGACCTGCTGGTGGCAGGGTAGAAGTTGTGGAAGAAACAGTTCTTCCAGCAATTTCTCAGAGCAAGGGACATTTCTCCCTTCTGCCTGGCCATTGTACTGAGACATTCTCTTCACTTTAGTTTTTAAACTGTGAGATGCTCCACAGTGCAGGTTGTCTTAATCCAGAGGAAGTGAGGTTACAAATTCACAGTGTATACGGCATCATTTTAAAAGAAGAAAAAGAAGAAAAGAACATTCCTTGGGCATAATGGTATCATTTTGCCAATATTCTCTAACTCAATAAACAAGCAATAGAGCATTGATTCATAGCTAGTTGAAAAAAGAACCACAATTCTTACTAATAATATTTCTCGTTTCTGATTTGACAATAGCTGTTGGCTGCTTTTATAAACCAATCTCTGCAGAGCGCACACCTGCAAGGAAATGGACCTGTGAGTTAATGTATTATAGAGACTTGGCTCAGGAATAATTTGTACAAATTGATGGCAGAGGCCAAATCAGACACACAAAGCTTTCTCTGCCAGCAGCTAGTGAGGCACAGAGCTAGAGGAGGTAGGTGATTCCCCTGTGCACTTCAGTGGAGCCCACATGGTGCCCTGCTCTTCCAGCTGAGCCTGGAGTGAAAACAAATTTTAACCAATGCTTTGCCACAGCTACTTTTGGTAGTAAGTTCTTGACTGCATGTGTAATTCCCACCTGAGTAAATGCTCTTCACTCCAAGGAAGGATTGCACAGCTCAGCACCACATTGTGGGATGAGAGGAGGAAAAAGGAGTGAAGATACCTTATGTGGGGAAAATAAATATCAGTGCATTCCTGGTGACACAGGAGATTTTCTCAGGCTCTCCTTGACTAAGAATTTCAAGGAAAACCATCATCCTGAGGAGAGATACTTCTTGCTGGGTTTGCTCTTTGTGCTTTTGAAGTTCCCCTTCTGATGGAGGATGTGTAGGGCTCAAATGTAGTCAAGGCTTTATATTGAAGGCTAAATTTTAACATAAGAGGCTAAATTACTGTGATCTCTTTGTGCTTCTTCTCTCCCCAGGTGCTCACTAAACCTTTTAACATAGCTTGAGTGGAGATGTTTCACAAAAGGTATTTCAGATTTGTTTACAGTGAGCAACTAAACCAATTCCAAGTTCAAAAAAAAAAAGAATTCTTTTCCCTGAAAATTGTTGTCAGGTGATTTATAACACTAATATGTGTGAGCCTAAATAAACTTGATTAACAGCAGAGAGTGAAATGTTTTTCTGCATGTGTCAGATTATTTGAATAGAGAAACAATCTCAAGGGCTGTAGCTATTCCACTTCTGTGGATTAACTGTTTATTAGTGCAAGGAGGGCAGATTATGCCACTGCTCTGAGCATGCAGGTACAGAGTGTATGCTGATGGACCCAGGGAGACATCCAGTGTTGTGTCACCAGAGGAACAGACTGTCCTTCCTCAGTGGTCCTGCAGAGTCACAGGCTATCATGTAGTGTGAGGAAAACTAATTTTCCAGCCATAGGGATTGTTAAAGGATGTGTGGTAGTCATGTAAGTGTGTCTTCTGATGGACTTTGGACAGAAGAGGCTTATTCTGTTAGAATCAACATGTTCCCTGAAAAAAAAATCCTGGTCACTCACCAAGTTCTCATTCAGGCTTGAGAGCCCTGGTTTTTGAGCTTTAATACCCTCTTTCAAGAGAAAAAAATGTACAAGTTTTTTCCTGGAGACATGTAAGTTTGCAGTTCTATCAAAAGGAACTGCCCTCTTGTGGATCTCAAATATTCCTTTCCCTTGCCATGACCAAAGATATGCATGCATGACATGCAATAAAGATACAAGGTGATACTGCACACTGATGTTTTCTTGTCTTCAGGAAAGATATGTGAAAGGTAGGGTCCAGCAAAATGGAGATATCTTCTAACCTAATGAAATACAACCCCTTGTGCTAAGTGAAAATAGCCTGCTTGATACCTTTTTTAGAGGAGAAAAGAAGAAGGAATCAAGAAAACTGTTCTAAAAAAACATTGGGCTGTACACAGCACAAGAGGCGGTTTGCTTTCTTTTTCATCTGAGTGCAGACTTAGCCTGGTCCCTAGAAATTTACATGTTCTGCAACAGGATATCATCAGCTATCACTCACCTGCATTCTCCTGGTAGTGAAAAACTGATTCCTCACATGTATGTAGAAACCTATGGCTAAATAGTAGATGCTGCAAACTTTTGTTTTCAGTTTCTACTTCTGAGGTACCAAAAGGTATATTGTGCATTGGGGAGGACAAATAAAATTGATATAGAAAAACATGGCAAATACTGTCCACTCTGCTGGTTCTCACCCACATTTTATTAGCAAGTTTAGTGTTTTGCTGTCAGTAGTTCTTTTTGAACATGTCTTTTTCTGTCTTCATTTTGCACTCATCTTGAGTACATGTGCCACAAGCAACTGCTTTTCAGCAGATGTTTCTGCTTTGGGGATTCTGGTGTTCTGTACTTGGATGTTTCTTGAGAACTAGAAATCCTGACTGGGATGTTTCATTTTTCTCACATGAGCTATGGGAGCACCACAGAACAACATCTAATCAGTACTAATTCCTGTAGCTTGTATTAACATAAATTTCTCTGGGGACAGGACATACCCGTAGCAAATTCATAGATGATGCTAAGCTAGGGGAATGCTTAACATGCTGAACAGCAATGTTCCAATCCAAAGAAACTTGCCTGAGACAAACTCTTCTCAACAGTGGCAAGTGGTATAAAAAGGGGCAAAAGTCACATGTTGTGTTTTGGCAGGTTCAGGTTGAACATTAGGAAAAACTTCTTCACCATGAGGCTGGTGCAGCACTGGAACAGGTTACCCAGAGTGGTCAGGGTCTCTCTGTCCTTGGAAGTTCCTGGGACTTAGCCAGGCAAAGCAACAGCTGATCTGATCTAGTGCTGGCAACAGCCCTACCTCCAATGTGGGATGGAGCCAGAGGCATCCAGAGATCTCTTCCAGCCAGCACTCCAATGCTTAGATGAGTTTGAGGGATGCAGTGAGCCAATCTCAAAGAGTCCTGTTGCAGTCAAGCTTTAATTGTACAGCCTACACTTACAAAGTGTTACTGAGAAGTGAGCTGTGTCTTCACGTACAACAGGGAATCTATTTTCCCAGCTTGTGCTACACGAGTTATAAAGCTGCACCAGAGCATGTGAGTCCCTGATGAAGGCAACCTTTCTTACTGGCTTTTGCCCCAGTTCTGGAAGACTTGTAGGACATACCATCATCTAAGTATAGACTTTGTTATAAACCATTGCATCTATTTGTTGCTATGTTAAACTCTAAAAGTATATGCATAATTCTATAATGAAACAGAGGATTTGCAAGTCCTTAGCTGGCTCCTGCTGTGGTGGTTGTTCTGTTCCTGAGGTACCTCAGCTGTGGCTGACTCTGAGGAATTAGGTCAGACGAACTGAATGTACACTTTACATTGAGCACATCTGTGTCCCTTATTCAGATTACCGGTTCACAAAATGGCATATTTGCATTCCAAGTGAAACCTCCATGAAAATACAAGTTGCTTCTACTTTATGAGTCCAGTTCTTCCCAGAAGGAAAATCCCCCAACATCTGCAGAAGTGAAAACTATTTCAGCTGGGAGTATTTGCTTTTCCTTGTGAAATACACCCAAAACAGCTGAGGAGCCTTTTAAAAAGTAAAGAGAGCTTGCAAGTAGTCCATGACACGCTTTAGCTCTTCAGCAGATTCCTGTCTTGTTCCACTAAAGCCAAGAATGTTATCACTCTAGTTGATGCATTATTCATAGGACTCATTAATTTGCTGCCACACAGCCAAAGTTATTTTTTCACAGTATCTTGTTTCAGTATGAGTGAAAAGTATAGAACCTAAATTCCAAGCATGTTCCAGGCCTGTGGAAACCTTTTCTAAGGATCATATTTGAGTAACCCTGTACAAAACCTGAGGGAATGGCTTTATATATTGAGACATTCTCTTTTGACTGTGGTATTTGGATAATACCTGCATTTGTAAGAATGTGTACTATGTGAGTTTAAACATCTCAAAACTCAGATGCCACTGCACAGTTCAATGTAATTTTCTGAAATTGTTTAGCATTTCTCTATTTTTTTTTGATAATTTTTACTTTCATGTATTTTCATAATACTCTTACTCCACAGAGAGAATGATTATACTTAGCTGTAGAACAAGCCCTTGCTATATTCAAACCTCATCATGTGACCACTACTTTCTGATGAGATTAAAAGGGTTGCAGGATGTCATTTGCAGCTAAGAGCAGGTAAGTTAGTGAATCTTCTACTTGGCAAAGGATTATTATCAGTAGAGTGATAAGAACTATGGTGAACATCACATACATGTAATCGAAAGGGAAGTTATGGGGTGCTGCTGACAGCTTGTACATTTGCTTCCTTCCAAAAATATTGTACTGTGAGGCTTCCTGATTTGAATTTTGTCTTCTAAATATGGAAAATTTATGTCTTATTAACTGAGAAATGTCCTGCAAATCCTTTAGCCAGCAACTTGTTGTCCAATATTGTGTCATTAGTTTGCAACATTGACATTTGTTTAGGGTAACTGAGTTGGCATTATTTAATACAAATTACTTCATCCAGGAAAGTAAAAATAACAGCATTCAAGTACTGTGACTTTTTGTTTGATCTTCAGTCATGCTTTAATTTCCATATCATTTATGTATTATAGGAAACCAGAGACAGAATTAGTGTCAAGAAAAGCCAGAAAGAAAAAAATTGCTAGAACATGCAAGATTCTCCTAGAGTCAGCTCATTCAGCCATTATACTAAATACATTTGTACAAGGTTCCTTTTGCCACATCATTTTATCCTGAAGCTCTGATTTAGTCAAATGAAAGAATGGAAAAGTACGATGTGCTACGATGGACTTGTGTACTGAACACTTGTGCCTTTCCTGAAGCTGTACATTGTCCTGTTTTCAGCCCAATGGACAATGTATGGGGCCCACAGGCTGCTCTGTACCTCTGCCAGCTGTCCTCTGTGTGGTGATAACACTCATTCATACCTCCTCTACTCCCAAAACACAAGTGGCCCAGTGGCAGCAGGAGTAGGGTGTCTCAGCAGCTCCCCCTCTGAAGGACTCCTAGCTGGACCCTTCAGACAGGCTGAGTTCAACATTTAAAGTGGATGCAGCTATCCACTTCTGTATGAAAGACCCATGGATTCTGAAAAGAAATTGTGCTTTAAACAGCAAGTAAGGATTTAAAAAGTGTTTGGGCAGAGGCTTCCATTGAATATTGCTTGTTAATCTCTCTGCTCCTGGTCTTTTTCCAGAGGTATCATTGAATTAGTATAAAGCCATATGCATATAAAGTTAGGAGACTACTGTGTGGAATACATTTTTTCTTTAAACAATTACTTATTATTGACATGAATACTTGATGCTGGAGATACCATTTGGTGTGTGGCCAAGGATAAAGACCCATTAGGAATATGCATCGTTTAGAAAGAGAGGCTGGAAGTGAAGATGATATCCAGCTCCAGATTGTAAACACCTGTACTAGAAATATGAAAGAGAGATCTTTGTGTGAGTTGGGTGCATGAGTACTCATCCTAATCAGAGGAGAACTGGTGTTTTCTTCAGATTTTTTATAAATATCTGGCCAGCAGAAATTCTTTTAAGGTACCTGAAGTATTGTTTTTGCACAGACAGGTATGACACAAGGCACAAAGGAACCCTGTGCTTTTTAGCACATAAATGAAAGTTGGGAAAGATGCCTTAGAATAACTGAAACAGCAGTGTGTGGACAAAAGGACAAGCCCTAGACCTCCATGCTGGGAGTTCAGACATCTGAACCGCAGGTAAATCCATACAGGTACTACTTCAGACATCTGAATTTGAGGGTAATGAATAATCTAGTCCGGTAATGACTGAAGAATAGTCTTCACAGTAGCTGAGGAAGGTACAGAAAGCAATTTTATGTATGTGCCTTATGATCAATTAAAAAAATTGTTCCAAATTGTTGTATTTGTTATAGGTGAGGCTTTAATTGATAGCTACAGTAATCCAAAATCTGATCTCATTATCTAGCAGCTGTGTAAGAGTAGCCCTTCTGGGCAATGACAGAACACTCTGAGTTCTGTGAATTCATTCATAAGAATCCTTAGATTTTGTTCAGTGATGCTTTGATGGACATCTTGGTGACTAACTAAGCTGTTCTGGCTTTTGTAGGTATAAACCTATGTCATTAAGTGCCTAAGTAGTTGTAAGGTTTCTTTGGGCTCAGTAAGTGACAGAGTTGTCTTGGTTGCCTTTTGCAAAACCCTGGGTGTAGACTCCCTTCAGAATAGCAAGCTCCAGGGATGTAATTGCATCCTCCGTGTGTGTGGACCCATAAGATCTGTTTCCCAGAGCACAATAACTGAAGGCAGTCTGTCGAAAAATTGGTTTCCTCAGAAACTCTTAGTACTAGAAGAGTCTTTTTTACTGGCAAGGTTTACACTTCCAACTGTGCAAGAAACTCATGGATCTAGGCAAAACAGCAAAACATCTGAGTTTTTACCCAAGCACTGTGTTCTTTGGATTTAGGCCAGATGTGTTTCAAAATCTCTATAATTCCTCTTACACATCTTCTATACATCCCATTTTTCTCCTTCCTGAGTATTGTCCTGTATATAAAACTAAATTCCTTGTCAGCTGAAACTGATGAATTGATTTCTGTGAGATTTTGTTCAGATACCACTAATCTTTTTAAAGAGGCATCTGAAAGGCTTCTTACCTGTTGGATCCCCAAGTTTATTCCTACATAATTTTTCAGAGGTCTAAGCCTCCTTGTCATTATCTCTTGAACTGTTCATTACCTTTCTCACTTGGTGTGACAGTGACACTCTGGTATTTGCATTGCTTTGTCAAAAGTTGTGCTCAGAGTGTAAATGAAAAAGCCAGCATGATGAGAAAGCACAGAGGAGGCACCACGTACAATTCAGCATTTTTCCCTGGTCCTAACCTATATTTTCCCATTGAAGACTACTCTCTTATATCTTCAGTTTAAAGAAGCTTTCAGTATTACAAAAGCAATAGTGATTTGCAATAGCTGACTGCCTAGTTCAGATTTTTAGAAATAGCCCATCAGACAAGTGCAGTGAATGTAAAGGATTATCAAATAAGCTTTATTTTTGGTTTCTTCTATTAGATATCTCACTGGTGTCAAAAATGCTTGGGTGGTTCTCTTTGAGGGAATAATTCTTCCATTTCAAGTTTGGTTTCTTCATCCTTCCTGCTAGGTTATTAATTTTTTTTTTTTCCATAAAATTATCTTGCAGCAGAGGACCATAGCCTCTTGGGTGAAACACTGAATGGGAAGAAACTGTAATCTGGTCATTTTTAAGGGGAGATCAAATTACAGTTTGCTGTATAAAGCACAAACAAATTTTAGTCTGGTTGGCGCTTATCTATTTTTGCAAGTACATCACTTTGTAAAGAGACTTGCTCAGCTAATCTATGGCTGTCATGGAAATGTAATTTTTCCTTCCTCTGAACCAATAACAGGCACCTGGCAAGCTTGCTTGTGCACCCATGCATTTAAGTCTAGCAGTTTCCATGGAAACCCATCAAACTGTCGCACCAGTTTTCTAACATGCTGCCACTTCACAAACACAGGACAAGTTATTTTGCAAAAAATTCCTCTGTAATGCTGTTCTGTTTTCTCTCCGGAGACAATTCAGCAAGACTAAATGTTTATACATTTAGATGGCAAGAATTGTTTCTTATTGCAGGTAAACTGGCTCATCTATGTGAGAACATCCAGGCTGAGGCTTTCAGAAACTCACTGAAAAATACAGTTTAGGCTATGGAACACCCCATCTTTAGGTGAGAAAAAGGAAAAGTTTCTTTTAAAATGTAAGTATATTTATACTTTGACTTCATTAATACACCAGCTATGTCTCTGGTCCCCTTCTGGGAAGATAATTGAATTCCTAACTCAAGAATCCAGACACAGCTGCTTCTTTTGTGAGACTGCCATGCTAACTTTCAAGTTAGTTTGATGAAGTTGTTAAAGGAGTTTAAGAACATGATCTCCGTGACAACAGGAGATGGGAGTCAGAGTTCCAAGTTGTCTTGTTCACTCTATGACTTAAGACCCATCTAGTGGCTAAAAAAAATATCCACGGCTTCTTTGGTTATGAATAGTTCAGATTTCAAGCTGTGTCCCAACAAACGAGTTTTCAGAGGAGCTTCAGAATCTGAGAGGCACAGAGTAGTCAGTACCCTATCATCTCTTTCCAAACAGGTTTCAGATGTGGTCCAACACATATATTCCTCCTAGGTTTTCTGTTTGAGTAAAACTCATGGCATGCACCCTCCTACCATGCAACTCAACATCTATTTATTATTCAGCTGGTAGAAAATAAATAAATATCCTGACATGACCATTTTTTGATTCACACACTGCTTATTTAAAAAAAAAAATGATTCCTGAACCTTAGGAATCTTACCAGGTTTTACTACGAGAATTTTTTTTTAAATATCAAGCATTTTTCTGCATTTGCTTCTTCCCTATGAAGTACAGTTTCATTCATATCAGCAGTTGGGCGTCATCTAAACTGGAGAAGCATCAAACATGATTTCATCCTATGGTGCAGCAAAAAATAGTTAATGGTACGTGTTAGATGAAGCTCAAAGAAGAGGTTCAAAACCAGGACAATTAGTTGGCAGGAGCTATAAAATTCATGCACAGCAAAATCCACAAGAATGCCTTTTCCACTGAATTTTTATGATAGAGATCAGATGAAGTTTGAAGGGGCATAAACTGGATAAATGTCTATTTATCAAAAAATATCTTTGAGCTGAAGAAACGGAATAGTAGATACTGTAAAAGATTGGATACACTTAATATTGGCTTGCTTAATGGAAAACTTTGCCTATGCCATTAGCTTTAATTTAATGCTAATTTGACCATTTAATAACAATTGATATTAAACAGTTTCCTATTTAATGTTAATTGAAAAATCACTGGTCTCCTGTTCCAGACAGTATTTAACATCACTTATTTCCACTAGTGACAAAAATGTAATTTTACTGTGGCCTGAAAATTTTCAGGAAATATGAAGTACAGAAGAAGCATAGATCAGTCAGCAGAACTATACAGTTTAAGTTAATTGTACCATTATTTTAAAAATGACCATCAAAGCCCTAGAAACTTAATTAAATGCCACAAACCATGAAGGATGCATTGAGATGAAACTGCAGTGGCTGCAAACTGAGTCATATTGTGTTTGCTTCCTTTACTTTTTTCCCTCATTTTTCCTTTCTGGTTGAGCATGGGCATAAAATGACTGTGGTAAGGAACGGAATTCTGGTTTGATTGACATCTTTTCCTGATTAAATCATGTACTAGCCTTCGAACTTTCCAGGGCAGGTGCCACTGGCCTGCCAACAAAAAACGGGTGGAATAATGCCTCAATTTACATTCACTATTTTATTAGCTCTATGAAAATACACATCAAATGATGCATTATGGATTCCAGACTGTCTGTAAACTCTAAAAAGATTCGCAGCACTCTACAGCCTTTCCCTATGGGCATCTATGAGCTTTTATTTTAGATCCAGAATGTAACACTTTTTGGAAATTATATTCTATTTTCCTGCAGGTGTGCCTGTATCATATGGACCACACATATAAACTACTTATAAAATATCTGTGTTGATTCCCTTGTGCATGTACATGCCCAGAGTAAAAAGAATATGTAACACCTGAGGGTGGGATCACAAAGTGAAATATTTTCACATGTGATGGCAAGTACGTTTGCATCATTATTTATAAGTGGTCTGTCAGTCTAGCTGTCTAATCTGCTACTGATGTCAGGGTTTTTGTACCTCAGTCTTGCTGTATTTCTTTGCTATCATTTTGTTTCCCAGGATTGGACTAATTTGGACACAAGTGATAACAATTAAGTTTTCTGTGTATTATCTTACTGGTTTACTTGAAGTATTACAATGAGTCATTTATACTATTGCCTGTTTCCTACATGCTGGGGAAAAGCTCTAATTGCTTTCTGTCACTTGACCTAGACATGGCTGTTTCCTAAGAAATTTCTTTTCTCCAGAAGAATAATCTCCCACTGAGAATACTCCCTCCTTATTGTAGAAATATGTATTTTGATGGGTTACAATTAATAACAGCGAAGTTATTAATCTCTGCAGCATTTTCTAACCTTTCAAACTAAAAAAAAAAGAAGAAAAAACCAAACAAACAAGAAAAAGAAATCCCAATTTATAATGCTAAGGAATGAAATTATGGCCCACTCCTTCCCTGAGGGGAAATAGGTTTCCTGCACAATTCTCAATTCTTTCCCATAATGAATAGAGCCTGTAACAGTCTTTTAGAAGCAAAGCTTATTGTGGAGGAGTGGGAGGCAATACAGATGGCATTACTTTACTGTGTGCCTCTTGCATGTGGAAAGTGAAGAATTAATTCAGAGAAATGCTAATGGGAATAGGTCCATTTTGGACAGGAGCTGGAATGTCTGCTGTGAGCACCAGTGACAGATCACCCTCTTTTCTGGTTCTGATTTGTGCTGACGTGCAAATATGCCTTTATCTGAATCAGTGCAAGGCTTTGAACACATCAAGCTATTGCTCTCCCACTGCTTGCATTGATAATTCATCTTCTGCAGTAAAATTTGACAAGCATAAAATTTTGAAAAGGTCAAGTTTGGGGTCTCCTGAGATTATTTTTGACCTTAGTTTTGACAGCAAATGAAGGAAATCAGTAGCTGTGTGTGTTTTGCAAGTCCATTAAGCAAGTGAGGCCTGGCAAGTTGCTGTTATTAGTAGGACTAGTGATAGCAACCTTTCCATAGCTAATGGAAGCCAGAGTTGACATTAGAGTCTGGCAAATACAGAAGGGCTTGAATCACTGCAAAGACAAAATAAATACATGCAGCAATTGATTGTGGACAAATAGGGGCATTCCAAACTGGAAATCCTACTGCTTTGAAACTGTGAGACCATATCCTGGTAGGGTCTTTGATCTCTGAGGTATCAGCATTTCAAAAGGAGGCACTAAGACTTTAGTGAAGTTTGTTGTATGTTCTTCTTCATATGGTGACCTGAAATGTCTGAATTGCTGGTCTAACAACTGTGGTGTCTTGTCCAGCTGGAAAAGGGTAGTAATCCTCACTTCAAATGTGACTTTGCAGGGTCAAATTGGAAGGTTTAAGGAAATATCCCATACCAACCCTTGCCATCTCCAAAGGCAACAGTAGGGAAACAAATACTCCTCCAGGGAGTAAATCTGTGGGCTCACTCATTTGTACCAGCAAAAATTACAGCTGTGGTACTCCTACTAACACTAACAGGTGTGGTCTAAGAGGAGCCAGCCTCAGTGATGAAATCACTTGTACAGTAAATATGTCAGAATCCATTTTCCATGTGCACCAGAAGAAGAAAGTCCAGTTAATTGAAGCTTAGGTAAAATGTAAGAACTCTATAATAGGAAATGTTAATGCCTAGGAGACTAACCCCTCCTAAATTAAATTTATAGACGTGGATTGGAGTCCTCCTTCCCAGTTTTACCTTGTTGATGTTCATCTTTACAGGCTAGTTACAGAAAGAGAAAGAGAAATGAATGTAGCAGGAATACTGTGAACTTGGTATTAATGAAGGAGCCCCTCTTCTGAGGGCAAGACAGAAGTTCAGCAGAGAATTTATGAAGTACCTTTTGACAATTTAGTAGAACTAATATAGACTTTGGCCAAATCAATGTAAATAATATTTATTCATGCAACTGTACAGATTTTTAGTAGTGGTTTGATTTGCTTTCATAACTTTTGGTTTTACTAAATCTTGCTTTCAGGCAATAGAAGAGGGTTCACTTTAAGACCACTCCTCTCTTTCAGGTTTTGATTTAGTCTATTTACAAAGGAAGATAAACCCTTTGCAATGAAAAGGAGAATTATACAGAAAAAAGCAAAGCTGGATCAAGAGCTTGTACAGGCCCATAGGCTGGTCCACTTTTATTGCCAGTCAGAGATCTTCTCACCACATTCCCTTACTGTCAGCAGTTCTGCCTGTGTGTCCCAGCTCTACCCATTCACCTGAGCAGTCAGCAGTTCTGGTTCCTCCTGTCTGCATGCATGGCTCCAGCACAGCACTCCCAGGACAGGGATATACCTCATCTGCCTCTTGACACAGGCTCTTCAGTCCAGTTTTGTGAAGGCTATCTAGTAGCAGGGCATTCACATACTGTTGAAATAGTAGCAAAAAGTAATGAGGGAAGACAAGAAACTTCAGCCAAAGAGAGTTGATTTCACTTCCAAAGGAGAAAAAAAAAAAAAAAAAAAAAAAAAGGTGTTTGTTTGAAAAAGCTAATCTCAAGGCAATTCTGAAAGTGTTGGAATTACAGGCAGGAATTACAACAGGGTGCTGTTTTGTTCCCAACTCAATTTCTGTTTTGGCTGTACAGTATGTCAATTTTTTTTTTTTTTTTTATAATTATTTTTAAACTCACAGCCAGCCAAGCTAAATGAGCTCATCCTTGGAAACAGGCTATCATATACGAAGAATTGTCTTTTATGCCATGTAAGCTGCCCCAGGCTCAGGCGTTTGTGCCTTTTAGCACCTTGTGACTCACAGAGCACACTGATGAACCTTTTATACCTTCAAAGTCCTATCCTTGTTCTTATTACCATATCATCTTCCAGACTGGATCAATACCAAATGTGGCCATAATAGGGATGGATGGATGGATGGATGGATGGATGGATGGATGGATGGATGGATGGATGGATGGATGGATGGATGGATGGATGGATGGATGGATGGATGGAAGGTGCAGAAGAAAGGAAGGTGCAAAAGGAAGGAAGGTGCAGAAGGAAGGAAGGAAGGTGCAGAAGGAAGGAAGGAAGGAAGGAAGGAAGGAATTTTCTTAGTAGCAAGAGATATGATGAAAAGAAAATAACTCATTTAGGGAAGAAAAAGAAAAAAGAGTCAATCTTAGGAGGTGAGATAAAACTTAAGTCTTGAGTTCTCCTGTGACTATTTTATCCTTTGGAGGGCTTCTTTCTCTAAGGATGATCTTCTGGTGATATCTACCTGTACAAGGAGCTTTGACAGTATACCTAAGGATTATGGGAGGGTCTAAGCAGATGGTTCAGAAAATGAGACATGATTTGAGCAGTACCAGGTTTCAACACAGCATCTTGAGATGTTGATTAAGTCCACTTGGAAATATTGACAAGAATATATAGTATTTTCTCTTAGAAGCATGTCTTTTAACATGGTGCACAAGTTCTAGTGCACAAGTTTTGGACTTCACTGGGGCTATTTTTAGTCACCTGTAGCCACCACTCTTCCATTTGCTAACATTTTCACTTTACATAAAGGACAACTGTGGGCAAATACACCTGTGAGATTTCTGTCTGATATGGATGTGCACTGTGCCATGAAGAGCTATGAAAATTATGTCAGTGATTTTAAAATGTTTTAAGTACATGGTGTAGCATTGTAGCTCTGAGGGTTTAAAGCAACACAGCATCTGCTGGATGGTTTCATTGTCACTACCAACACCTGTCAATGGCAGCAGGAGGTAGCAGAGGAAAACCATCAGTCCGATTTACACTGAATTCTACTTGCAAATGTTCCTAACCTAAAAGTTTCCAAACAATTATTAGTTCTTTGTGTTAGAGATAACAATATTTTCTCTTCTGTGAAGAAGAACACAGTGACTGCATCTTGTCTGCAGCCCTTGCACTGACAAAGGCAAGGTTTTGGAGAAGACTTGGTTGTCATTTTGATTATATTAATTGAATTGCTCTGGATCCTACATGACATCAGCCTCCCAGGCAAAAATCTCAGCACTCAGTTTCTCTTGAGATGGGGATTTCTTTCTTTCTCACAAGATCCTTCGTTGAACCAAAGTTTAGCAACCATCAATTAGTTCTCTTATCTGTTTGAAATAATGTGTTGTCAATACCCTTGTGTTGGAATCACTGTCATGGGTCAATTTTTTAATATTAGAAGGCATTGGGAGAGGTAATCCTGTTTAGTGCAGTTGTTTTGAAAAAGCTATTTAGTGCTGCCACTATAGAGGAGCTATATTTTATTTATTTAAAATTTTTGCAAAAAAACTTAATTTTCCACATTTTTTTTTTTGACATGCCAAAGCTTCCCTTTAAAGGAGCTTTGAAAGACATAAGTACTGAACTGGAAGAAAAATAACTTGCAATAGAAAAATGTGGGGTTTTATTTCATTAGTATGCAAAAAAAAAACATGACAAAAATTGTCTTTTTTAAAATCTGAAATGGATAAGTGCATGCACTCGTTGTTGACTGCTATTTTTCAGTCTACAAAATTATTGATATTGACTGCATTTAGTATACTTTTACAGAATATATGGCATAAGATATACAAATATATTTATGAACTGGATGGATAGGACTGCTGTTATGCTATTTTATTGACTTATTATATATATAAGGAGCCCCCAAATGTGTGTCTGTGCCAGACAGCAGGATCAGGGGCCACAGTAGAAATTGAAATCTTAGCTCTTTTTTAGTCATAGGTCATAAACCAATTAATTTCACATGAATCTTATAGATATTTCCAATTAAATTGGATCTTGCGTTCTCTGAAGCCATCTCCTCATTTGACTGCATCTGAGATTCTAGTGAAGAAGAATTACACTGAACTTGTGTCATCCTTAGCAAGATGTTATCTTGACATTAAATGCAGGGTCAAACAAGGGTAGGTGCCTTATTGCAAGAAGAAATAGCTTATACAGGAAGCCTGTCTGGTGAGGAAAACATTCCCATCACTCCAGGTTCCTTTAGGAGAGTGCTAGCCAGCATACATATATATGTTGCTCTCAGTTCCAAGTGGTGCAAAAACTAAAGGAGAAGCAAAAGCCCTATGTGCCTTCATAGTACAACTCAAACACACTGAAGGTCAGACAGACCTGCCAGTTAAAGAGATTTATTACTGAAATACTGAAAAAACAAAAATAATAAATAAAAAGTATTCTAGGAAAGCAATATGTTCTGTTTTGCAAAAAGAATATTTGATTTTTTTATAACTTGAAGCAATCTAGTAACCTGAATATTTCAAATGGCATTTCTGAAAGACAATTCCTAAAATGAGAAGCAATTTTAAACCATGAAAGTAGTTAGACATGGAAGAATTTCTACTGAATTGTGATGGATTCTCCATTCTTAAAAACTGTGGGATTAAAAATTATCATTCTTCCACAGAGGACATGCTTGTCCAAACAGAAATAATTCAGTCCTGAAAATCGTGTGATCTGTGTTGTACTGTTGGCCAGACTAGACATTCACTGTGGCACTCTGGGATTATTTATGGAGGTATCTGTGAAGCACTGCTTACAGAAGAATCAGCTGCTCATTTTTGTTGACTGGCTTTAACTTTTTTTTTCTCAGTGCGCAGCAAACCCAAGTTATAATTACCAATTTGTGGGGGAAAAGCGTAGAAACGTCGGTCTTTGTTTCCTCATGCGGATGTTTTGATGCAAGTTGGAGGGGTGGAAGAGAGAGGCAGAAATCTGCAGGCAAGGGCTATCCCAGTCTGTTAGGTGTGATAGTGTGTGATGAATGCCTCAGGATGCTCACCGTGCTGGAAGCCTTGGCAGCTCCATCTGGCAGTCACAGCCACAAACAACAGCAGCACACACATCTTGTTTAAAGGATGAGAGAATACTTTTTGCTGCTGTTCCAACTTTGGGTAAGTGTTTATTTCTCTGTTCTCCAGATAAAGCAACTGTTGAAGGAAGCGAGAGAGAGGCTGCAAGAAGAACAAGGACTAGGACAGGAAGTGTTTAGCAGCTTCAAATTCTGCTTCTGACACCAGCAACAAATTGAAATAGTGCAAAATCCTTGTTGTTGCTCCTGCTCTATCACATGCTAAAGTTTGAGGAGAAGAGGCATTATGTATCTTTTCTCTGCCCTGTTTTCAAAGAGCCCATTTCATAGAATCAGATTTGGAAGGGATCCACAAGGATCATTGAGTCCAGCTCTTGGCTCTGCACTAGGCAACCCAACACACCTTTGCTTTTACATGAATGTTTATGTGCACTGAAGAGAAGTTTCTGGCTTTTAAGTTGCTGCAAAGTGCACCCAGGATGGTCTAAAATTTGTTTTTCATGTTGGAGATGAAATAGGTCCATGATATTCCTTTGTTCTTTCCTGTACCTCAAAATTTTGCCTGGGCTACTTCTCTTGAATGCTTGTAGTGTTCTGGTTTGAGGAATGATTGCAGTGAAGGCATAAATTCTTTGTTAGTGTTGATTTATAGTCTCTCACGACCAGAGCAATTAAACCATTGCTTTTTAAGGTGAATATATATGGCAGGAATTTATTTATGCATGTCCAGCAAGGGCTTGAGGATGACCCCAGTAGAAAAGTAAATACTGGCAATGTTCTGAAATATCAAAGTGAAAAATGCTATGAATAAACTCATGGTTATGCTGATTTATATAATGTTTCCTTTAGTGGAAAGAAAGCATGACATATTCACATTACATTATTTTGCTCCTGCAAATGGCCTTTCTTAGGGAAATGAGAAATTTGCTTTTTTAAGAAATGATTGCAGAATTTCTGTTATGTTTGCTTTTCAAATTTTGAATGTTGAGGATAAAAGCAAAAATTCCTTGTCAGTATTTCCATTTTAGAAATCCTGCATTGATAAATTAGTAGCTACACATATGTATGCTATTTTTTTCTCACCCACCTACAACTCTTTCCTCCCCCAACAATGGTGAATTATTTGAATTACCAAAAAATTCAAAATAATGTTTGTAAGAGTCTATTGAACAAACATATTTTTTAATGATTTGAACTAGACTTAAACTAAGGGAGTGAAGAAATAAAACAAGAAACTGTAAGAGAGAGAAAAAACCCTAGCTATCCATCACCTATATCAGTCTAGCTTTTATTAGAACTCTTCTAATTTGAATTAATCTCTGCAATGACTTCAAATTTCATAAATTCTCTAAATTAGTCTTGGCACAACTGCTGTACTCCCTGATTGTGATCTCTTGCAAGGTGTCAGGGCATGTCATTACACTGAGGGTGCACATGACAGAGTTAGAGGGATGTGTCACAACACCCTAAGCCATCCCTGTCCCTCTGTCTTTGGAAATCCCCTCCTTAAACAACTGCAGCACTGGTGAGGATAGACTGTAACAAGTCAAAGATGCTTCTGAAACATCATCCTTGTTGTATCCTGATGGAGTGGTACTGATCCTCAGATTCTGAACTGAGAAAAGTTCTTGTCTCAGTTGGGGAATTGACTTAATTTAGATGTCATGCAAGGAGACTCTGAAGGTGAAGATTGATTTCAGCCACACTGTATGTTTTTATCTGATAATATTTAAATAATTCCACCTTGTTATTTCCTGCATATCTCAAGGAAGTTGAAGTTCCCTGAAGTGCAAGGCAAAAATGAATACAGTTCATTTGTCAAAGTGTCACTGACCTATTTTATAATAACCTGTATAGTAGCCGCCAGTTCCAGATATATTTCTCTGATAGGACAGTGAAAGCAGTTTTATTGCAAATAAATTGACACTGGAAACAAGGTCTTCCTTTCCCCTGCAGCATTCCTATGGGCAGCAACCCAGACAGGGCCATGGGAGTCTTTGAAGGAAAGTTTTAGAGCACAGCAAATAAACATTCATAAATTATCAGATGCCACCAGACAGCTTGCTGGATATGTAAGCCACAAAGAGAGACCCACACCTAAACCCTCACCCAGGGATCAGTCTGTGTCCACATACAGACACCTACAAACAATATATAGGCACATGTACATGTACTATATAAGAGCAAGCAAAACTTTTCCAGTGCCACTGTAACCATAAATGTATAAAATCCTATTAATTTTTCACCTTCAGAATTTAATATCCACACAGGGGGGAGCAATTAGGCAAGTGCAAGACTTTATCATGTCATTGCTATTAGGGGTAATTTGTTAACATTTAGAGAGGATTTAAATGGAGGCTATAGCATATTCTAAGGAGAGAGGAAAAGTAAAGGAGGACCTTAGAGAGCCCTTTCCCTGTAGGTTTCTGCAATTTATGATCTCCAGGAATATGAAGAAAGGTGTGAATGAACTGGGATGTTTGAATGTCTTTCATTTCCCCAGTGGAATGTGCCATCCCCAAGACAAGTGTGCCTGTAATTATCTCACTTGTTTTAGCACCAGGGTTGTTTATCAGGAAAAATGTGTTTCCCATCCTTCCTGCATTTAGTGGAAATAAGATAATCCTATTGGCTTTGTGACACTCAATTTAAAAGTAATGTTTTATTTTCTTTTCAAGTGCCTTCTCTGTTAGCTTCATACTTTTGAGACTATCCACAGAGTAACAGCATGATGATTGTTTTCTAAAATCCTCTTGAAGTTTCATTAGATTTTGTTGGATCTTGTAATAAGCTTGGAGAAGTCTTTGAGACCCATGAGTATAAATGCATTTATTTTGTTAAACTTTATTTTCCTTTCCTCTGTTGCCTAGGGCTAATATTTGTTTTGTGTGACACTTTGTAAATGTATTAAAAGACTGTGGACATACATAGAGGGAGGTGACTGCATTTAATCAGTGACTGACTGCATGCAAAGGACAGTATTTAATTTCTCCCTCATGTCACCAGTAAAGGAAAAAAGAAATGCAGGGAAGAAGGTGGTGGTGGTTTCAATCTTTCTCATTAAAATCTGGAAAGGAATTATTGTCTACATCAGCCTCAGCGTTGACACAGTAGATGTGCAGTAGCATAAGCAGCTCAGTCGAGCCCTTCTGTCAGTCCCTGTCTTATACTGGGGCAGAACATGGAGAGGGCTGAGATGGAGGAATTGTGCAGGGCAGCCTGAGCAGGTCACACCTGTGTGGTGTTTGGCTTCAGAAAGCCATCTGCTCACAGTGCTTTCCTATGACATGCTTGTGTTTCCAATGGAAAATATTTCATGTTTATAATCTCAGTTTATCAGTTTCCTCTCACAGGTGTGGAGAAAAAAATGCAAGGCAAAGCAGAATCAGGCACCATGCCTAGGATCCACAACATGAATTTAAACCATTGAATCCAAGTTTGAATGCCTCCTCATTCCATTTCAGCTGGTAAGCTTGAAAAAATATAGAAAAAAAATATTTCTTTAGAGTAGCTTCTAGGTTGCTGTTTGGGTTTTGTGATCAGAACAGAGTTGAGAATGTAGGGACAGAATCAAAGACCTTTTCTGCTTCTCACACTGCCTACACAGTGAGGAGGCACAAGAAAGTGGGAAGGATCACAGTGGGGGCAGCTGACCATGGGAGAATATTCCATGCCATATGATGTTGGGTTGAGAAATTAAAGTCAGGGGAAGAAATGAGGACAGAGTATTCTGGGTGATGGGGTTTGTTTTCCCAAACTACTTACGTACGAAGGAGCCCTGCTTCCCTGGGTATGGCTAAACACCTGCCTGCAGATGGTAGTGGATGACATCCTTAATTTGCTTTGCTTAGATGTGCAACTTTTGCTTTACCAAGTAAGCTGTCTTTATCTCAGCCAACAAGGTTTCTAATTTTTACTCCTCTAATTTTTTCTTTATCCCACTTGGGGTGTGAGGCAGCAGCTGTATGGAGCTGAGCTGTCCACAGGGGTTAGCAGGCTGGAGTCCTTTGTGGTACCCCAGTGTAGGGCATGACCCACAGCTCTTATACCCCTGCCAGTAAAATGTGTCATTTTGGGCTTAGCATTTCTGTCTTGAAGCAGAACTTTTTTGCAGCAGTTCAAAAAGGACATTTTTAATAAGTGGCAGTAATAACATTTACTTAATACATACTTAGGTGCAAGTTCAATCTAAACCAGAGGTAAACAGCTCCTGTTTTTCCAGGAAATAAGTCCTTGTTCAGTGTGCTGGAGGAAACTGGAAGTTGATGCCTTCTCTGCCCTTACACTGAATTATCTGGGGATCTCAGCCATGAAAATGTAAATGCATGTTCTTCTCAGGGAGGTAACATAGGTACCTTGGTGATTCACTATCGGTTCATGCGTCGATAAAGAGCTGACTTCTTATGCCAAACTGAGCTTCTAAAATTGTCATGATTGCTTAATGGAAGAAACCAAAGAAAAGCCAGCCAAGGCCTATGGGCTATTTGGAATTTGAATATGACTAATTTTTCATTCACAATGAATTCAGCTATGCACTCTGCATGAAGAGCAAAATCACATGTTGTCCCTGAAATAGTATTTAGATGACTTGGGGGCACACAGTTTTGTTCTTTGATTGTGTAAACTTAGGACAATGCAAGCCCCCAGGGATCCTAGAGGGGACATGGCTTGTGTATTTTGTGCTAACTAATTCCAAGTGAAATATCATAACTGCTGATTAAAAGCATTCACTAAGTTAGCGAGTTGTTTTAAAAAGTTTGTGCTATTTCTTTCTGTGTTTTTCTTTTGCTTAAAAATTCAATGTCTCACTAAAATAGAATAGAGAACATTATTTTAATGATTTGAAAATACACAGGAATAAATGTTATTTGAGATATATCTTTGAGAACAGACTAATTTTCGTTTATAGGTTGTTTTTTTCTTGCAGGATCCAGAAGATTTGCCAAGATGGCACATCTTGAATGGACTTCTGGTCAAAGAGAATGTGTTCATTAATGAAGCCATCAATCAATACCAAGTCTTTTGGAAGGTCCAAGTGTAAGACTTCCTATAAGACAGTGTAGGAAATAATATCTGGAAATCATAATGGGTGGAAGACAAAAATGGTGATAGTAATTTTGCATAAATGGGGAACAATAGGGGCCACTTATGCCAGAATAACTTGTTATACCAGGGAGTTGGATAACTGGGACACTTTATGGACACAGGTCATAAGAGTTTAGTATGTTCAAAAGCAGGTGAGCAAAATTTCATAACTTGCTTCAATTAAGATAAAAGGGTACTCTGATATTTTACTACCTTAAATAAGATATTTATTGATATAAGTTTATGCAAATAATAATAATAAAAGAAATACCACCATCGAGAAGGTGTTGTTCTTCTATTAATCCTGTACTCATTCAGCAGAGGAACAGATTCTTGTCTTTTAATAATTTAAAAATACTTCTGTGACTAGCTCAAGAATATAAGTTGCTTGGGTAAGGTTTCTGCCTTAGTAAATTAAATTCTTTAGAAATAATCTTTACATTTACTTTGTATAATCTTTCATATCACATGCACTTTTCAGTGTAATTGTTGGCTGCATACCCTTTATATCTCTGTGAGACAGGATATGTATGAGATACTATTTTCTTATTTGGTCATTGCATTGCAGTTTCAAAGGAAAATTCTTTTTATCTCTTACAGTTGCTTGGGGTGGGTTACTTGAACTCTCTTGGTTCTCAGCTAATGTCAACATGTGGGAGAAACAGAACCTGTCTGGTTCATGTTCTTTTTTGCTCAAAAAACTTAATTGCTGCGTGTGCAAGGAATGTGCAGCACTGCCAAATGGACAACCCCATGGAGACTGACATTATAGCTTGCTGTGGGGTTCTTGTGCCTGGGATGAAGCAAATTCCAGAGCAGCAGGGACCTGAACATCTTTGAGCACAATCTATGATTTTACTGAGTATCTCACAGAGTTCTGACCTTTAATCCAGTGCAGAATGAAAACAAGGTATTTTCTAAAAATGTAATTCCTGTTTGATACTAAACTAGTCCCACATATTCTGCTGATCAGGAGAGCATTGCTGGAGGAAATGAACTACCTCAAGGCTGGATTTCACCCCCTCCTTAGCTCAGTCTGCCCAATAATTTATGTAGTGCTTAGAAAGAGCAGCCAGGCATTAATTTAAATGGAGGGAGACCTGTACTTGTATTCCTACTTAAAATCCATCACACTTCCCCCTAAGCCATTACCTGTTTTCTGTGAAAGCTTGGAACAAGCTGTCTGAAGAAAAGAGGGGTTCATTGGTTCAACACAGCTGGAGTGCTGCCCTCCACAGATATCATAACCACTGCAAACTGCTAGAGCCAGTAGCTGCATGTGAGTGTTTCCTCTGCTCTGCTGAGGTGGCTCTGCTGCCACCTCACCTTTCACAATGTTGCCAGTATTTTACCCACATTTTATAATCAGCCTGACTCTCACTGTTCATTTTCTGCAGCATCATCAATACCAGTTTTGGGGTTTGTTTGTAAAGGAGCCCAAAAGGGGTACCTCAGTCAGAAAAGGAAAAAAAAAAAAAAATTAATATCCTCATTTCACATTTGTATGTGTCTTAGGAGCTGAAAATCGAGGAAAAAAGGGATGTTAAACTTGAGTGGTACACACACTTGCTTTTCCCCAGAATCGTCTTGATGCTAGCCTTTGAAGATTTTCTTCCTTTGGGGATTGTCTCTTCCCCCTTCCTCAGGAGCCTGGATCAGAGCTTTTTGCCCTTGAAGGCTGTTTCTGGTTAAGAGGAGTTGTCCTCCCACGCTCTCCATAACTGCTCCTGGTGAGGATGAGTGAATTAAAAAACCAAAAGCACTGTGAATGTCAGAAATATTATTTTCCTTGTGATATTTTAATGAGGTTACAGCTTATGGTAATCAAGAAATTCCCCACTCCGGGAAAGAAAAGGGGTTTATGCTAATCTGCTGTGATGCTGATTGTTTTCCAGAAATGATGTTGTGCCTGTGTAGCAGCAGCCTCAGCCCGTGGTCCCTCGTTGCTGGGCCTGGGGGTGCAGGGCTGGGGTTGTGCAATGGGTGACAGAGCCACTCCTGTGTGATACAAGCTGCCTACCTAGGCATTGTCTTTTACAGGCATTTCATCAAGGTTTTCCCTTTTGACCAGCACCTCAGGGAAGGTGCAGCTCTCTGTGTTTTCTTTTTGCATGTGCAGTGTGTGGTGAGACCAAGAGCATTTTATCCTTTTTAAAAGAAACGATTGCATTTATGAGAATCTTCCTGTTGAAATATAAGTTTATGGGTATGTTAGCTCCCTCTCTCTCTTAGATATTGTTTTCATAAAAGCTGTCTGTTTTCCCTGGGAATTTTATTTGTCTGTATTAAGAAACCTGTAAAACCAAGAGATTGAGCTTTCACTACAGTTAAAGGGTAAGAGTGTTGAGGAGGATTGAATAGAAATATTTTAATTGTGGGATTTGAAAAAAAAAAAAATTCCCATCACTTTAAAATTTGATCTCTAAAACTAACCAGGAACATATTTAAATGAAAAATGTAAGTTTTACCAGTAGAGGTTGGGATTGCCTGGATTAACCCGTAATCAACCCTTGTATATATTGAAAACATTGCCTTGTTTACTCACAGTATGCTTTGCCATGCAGGGATAAATCCTGCTCCTTCTGGCTGGGCTCTGTTGGCCCTGGAAGTCTATTGGCTTAGGGGAGATGAACAAAAAGCAGAGAAGACACAGCTTGTTGCTAGCTGGCAAAAATAAACTTTGCAGAAGGCTGTATTTCCAAGAAAAACTTTTTGGGTGTCTACAAGAAAAAAAGAAAAAACCCACAAAAACACCACTGAAAGTTATTGTCTTCTGAAATGGAAGGATAATTCAGGAGTCAGCAGCACAGTAAGTGGTTCGGGGATTGCTCTCTTGAGAGATGGAGTTTGCTTCTTGGGAAAAAATGTGGTATGAATAATTCTTCTGTGCATCCAGGGAAGAAAAGGAAAAAGAGACACTGATTAGAGGTGTCCTTCAAGCTGACAAATTACAAGTGTTCTTCTGTGTCACAGAATCACAGAGTATTCTGTGTCGAAAGGGACCCCCAGGTTCACTGAGTCCAGCTCTGCAGAGAATGGCCCATCCAGGGGTCAAACCCACAACCTTGGTGTTGTTAGCACCCTTCTCTGACAAAATGAGCCAGTGTGACTCTATACTGAAAAGAGAAACTCCACAGAAACTTGCATGCATAAGGTGTAACCCTGCAAGACTATCTGTGCACATCCTTGAAAAGCTGCACTGCACAGAGGAAATTGTGAATAGAATTTCGTAAAGTACACACCAAATAGAAGAGATTCTTTTGTACACCCGTGTTACCTGGGATAGAGTCATTTCACTGCTTCCTAACATATTTCTGGGAAAGTTGCTCTATATTAGGAGGCTGGAACAAGTACTGAAATAAACAGCACAAGTTGGATAGTCATTAAAAAAAATCTTAAATGCTACCCTGCACTTGAGACAAATAAGAACCTGGTTCTCATGTGACTTGGGGCATGCAACAGCTGAAAAATGCCTTTGCCTAGAAGAATTGTACAGGATCTAGTTAAGCTGTGCTATGTGCCTACAGGCACACATCCTTTCTCTGTCCCTCTTTCTCTTTGCCTGAGGCACGGTAATTATATCTGTATTTTGGGAAAATGTAGACAGACCCTCCTCCCAGACATCTAAAATCTCCTGTCTGGAGATTTTTGTTTCTTGTCACAGAGAGAAGGAGAAGGCTGTGACTGCTTTCAAAACTGACTGCCTGTGTAAGGAAGTGAAGCTGCAGGAAGGATGAGTGGTGTTAATGTCAAATTCTAGAGCAAGAGAGGACTTTAGAAGATGTGGGATGCTTCACATTTCTCAGAATGGAAAAGATAGCTGGTGGGTGATTAAGAACTAGAAATCTTTCCATGGCAGTTTTTGGAGTTGCCTTTCGATATGCAAATAAGGGCAAATTTCCCTGGGTTTCCAGCTGACACGCTCTTTGTACTGATCCCTTTCCCTTTGCACAGTTCCCTCCACCACATCAGCTGTGGAAACCTTGTCTCCAGCTGGAAGGATGAGGTGTGTGAGAACTTTCCAAAGCTGCACGCTGATGACGGCAGAGTGGGCTTAGCTGAACAACAACCACCTTTATTTTTAGTACTAAAAAAATTTTTTTAGCGAAACGCAAGGTCGTTCATCTAGGAATGAAAATTTTAGGCCTTACTTATATAAGATGAAGGCTGAGTTTAGAAATCATTCAGACTGAGATGAAGGACTGCAGGATCAGGGTGAATAATCTTTGCAACATGAGCTCTAAGGATGGTGTATTAGCAAGACAAGAGCCTAAGCTGTCCTTGATTGTTTAAATAAAGATCAACCACAAGCAGAGCCACTGTTACCACCCTACACAGCAAGACTGTACACAGCTTTTTTAAGTAAACCAGATCTGGAAAGCAGGAATTGTGTTTTGCAGAGTGTTTCAAGGCATAGTCATTGTTTCTAGCCCTGCAAACAAAGTTGTCTGGTATTTTTATGAATGCTAGAGAATTCAAAGGCATCCAGAGCAGCCTGTAGCAAGCAGTGGTTTCACTCCTCTGGGACATTATGGACTTAAATTCAGTGGCTGGATTGACTCCAGGGATGCCTTGGAACCTGTGAATCTTGGCACCTGGTGCATCTGAGCCTCTGTGATGGTCCCAAGCCACAGCCACCTCTTTTATGGACACAATATGGACCGTCATGTCCCCTGAGTGCTGCAGCAGGACCTGGACGTGTTTGTCCCTCTGGGCAGTCCCTCAAGACATCCAAAATGATGGTCTTCCCACCAGTCCAGGGGTCAGTGTTTGAGGGTATCTGCTTGGATGGGTTTGGATGAGGAATTTGAAGCCAAGACTTTCTGCCAGGAGAAGGGCCAGCAGAGCTCTTACGCAGTGCAAGATGAGCTGCAATGTTCCCAGCGTTGGTCCACTGAGCTGCAGTGTTACAAAAAGTGCAATAACTCCAGCTGGAGATGATCAGTGTAGAGCACTGCTAGTTTAGTGATTAGGTCAATCCCTTGGATTACCAGAATTAAAGATTTGAGATCCCTGCTTTGATATTGGGTGACTTGTATGTCAGCCACATTCCCAGAAAATATTTACATTTAGTTCTGAGACAGTTCAGCAATCACCTGTAAATCCACGTGTTTCCATGGAAAGCTTTATTTTACATTGAGAGAGATGTTTCAAATAAAACAGTATTCCCAATCAGCTCTATTTCATATTTTTTAAAAGCATATTGACAAACTGAGAAGTCTAGAAAAGAGATACAAGGAATACTGGAGTCCTGGAAAATCTTTTTTTACTGTAAAATGTATTTTTCATTTATCTTTAAAGGTAAATGGTGCCTGTTCACAGTAGATAAGTGCCTGCGAGAGGAGCAGATCTACTAGAACACAACATTTTAACCTTCTGAAAGTATAAAAATCTGCAAATGGCTCTCATGGCTGGAAGCTGAAGCTACTCAAATTCAGAACAGAAATCGATGGCAAATATTTAAGATAAGAATAATCAATCACTGAAGCATCTTTAAGAGAAATGGATTATACCTGCCAGCAAAAGCTGTCACTAAACCAGGATTATTTTTAAAATGTCTCAAGATTCAGCAGAAAGTTTTTCTATAAAATAAGTTTAATTCAAGTGGAATTTCAGAATTTGCAGCAGGAATCTCTTGATAGTAACTCATGGTATCTCTTCTGCAGGTCAGAGTAGATGACTATTGAAGTTAAGGTTTTGCAATTATTTTCTACCTCATAAGCTAATCTAAAATTAATGATAATAAAAATACCAGGTCAAAAAAAATTTTTCTCACTAGGCATTCTCTTAAAATCTACTTAAATGAAACAAGGCTTGTTTTTCTGTTCTTTCTCTTATTTTTCTACTTACTACACTCTAACATAGACAACATTTCAAATATGTTCCTTTTTTTTTTTTTGCATTTTCTTGAAAATATTTTAATTATTAATTTAAATTTTTTTTAACTTTTTTTTCCCCCATATATAATTTTTGAGAAACATTTGACAAATCGATCTGCTTGACTCAAATACATATTTTATTTATACCACCACTAAAAGAATCTATGCCTTATCATCTGAGCTCAAATGTTAGGATTTTGAGAAAAGAATCTGATACTCTGGTACATTTCCCCATACTGAAGCCCTAGGCTGGCATGTCACTTTTTTCCTTTGAGGATTTGTTAAGTAGAAGTCTTAGTTCTAGAGAAATGACAGAAAAAGAATTGTAGATTCTTGTTTATGTGGATATTCAGTAGTTATGTTTAATAAAGAGTAGCAAATTGCTATGATAAAGGCAGATAAGTAGCTGATGAAGGCTAATTAGTATCAGATCACCTCATTGCTAAATAGGGTTATAGCTGGCTAAAAGAGAACAGAAAAGCTGAATTTCACCAGTATTAGTGATGATTTCAGTGCCGGAAATGCATTATCCTGCCAAGTTTCACTCTTTTTCTGGTGAGAATTTTATAATTTTTTTTAAGGGACAGTTCCCTCTACCCATGAATATTTCCACAGAGATGAACGGTAAAGGTTATGAGAAGTTTTTAACCATCCAGATTTGATTATTTGTTTTCTTCTTTGTTTCCTATTAAGCACACCATAGATGAGGAAAGCTGCTAGGGATATGTAGAAGTTGTGCACCTAAAATCACAGTGATGCATTTTGGAGTGGCATGCCTTGTGCTTTCTTACTGTGTGGTGAATCCAACACACTTGTTAAAAATACAGTTCTTTGAACACTCCTTCATTTAGTGTAAAATGAGAAGCTGGCAAATGGATTAAGTTTCAAAGAAGGTTCAGGATGTGCTTTTGATTGTCTGAATGTCTGCCTGAACCGCTTTATTTCTAAAGAAATAGTGACATCTAAAAAAGTCTCAGCTGGATGACTGTAGTAATCACCTCATCTTATTACCTTCAAAAATTTGCATTTTGTGACTTCAGAAGAGAAAAAGGGTTCAGAATCCACCTTCATTTGTGTTGGAATCTCATTTCAGATAGTCCTGAAAATGAACAGGGTTCCAATAACCCCTGAAGCTTGGTTTCAAGGGAGATTCCTGCCTATAAGGAAATGAGCTCATGTTCAAATGCAGCCTCTTGCACAGTGAGAGCATTACCACTGGGATCTCCAGGATTTCAGAAGCCTCTGGCCCTGAGCTCAAGGCAAAATGTTGCTGCTAGCTCTTTCCTAAAGGTGAAAGCTCAGAGGTAGAAGGAGAGGAAAGTGTTGGGTGTGGTCAAGAGCTCGATTTTTATTCAAGAATAAAATGAGTGATGAAATCTGAGCTGATTCATCATCTCAGCTCCCAGCCCTATTTCTTTGTAATTCCAATTACTCTACTTTGTGTTTGTGGTCAGCTGTTGGATCAGGTTACAGAGCAGCATAAGTGTCCTGGTTTCAGCCAGGGCAGAGTTAATTTCTTCTCCTTACTGTGCTGTGTTTTGGATTCTGAATGCAATGGTGTTGATAACACACTGATGTTTTGGTTTTTGCTAAGTCATGTTTATCCTAAATCACGGACTTTTCTTTCTTTGTCTCATGCTCTGCCCTTGAGGAGCTGCACAAGATTAACTGGGATGGAGCACAGCTGGGACAGGTGACCTGAAGTGACCAGAGGGATATTCCATACCACAGAATATCCTCATGTCCAGAATATGAACTGGAGGGAGTTACCCAGAAGGGTGGCTGTTCCAGGCTGGGGAAGGAGGATCTTGCATCAGCCAGCAAGTGGTGAGCTACTGTGTTGAGCAGTTCCAGAGATGGAGAGAATAAACCTGTTTGGATCCTAATTTGCAGAGCCTGGAGCTTCGGACAAGTGGCAGAGCAACGTGTGTGACAGCCTGGGGTCCCCAACTGGAAGAGCTGCCTGTGAAGCTCCTCCTCCATGGGAATGATTTATCACTGCAGTGCATTTCCCTCTGATTAAGCAGCAGGCAGCCATCATCTTCAGCAAATGTTTTTGAAAGGATGAGTGTGCCATGGGGAATCCACTGCCTTCTCAAACATTGAAGGAAAGGGCAATTTTCTTTTCTAGCCTATTGCTGTAATTATTCTGTTGTGTTTGAAGTACTCCAAATATATGTCATGAATAGGAATGGACATTATAGGATGTCTCCAGATGCAGAGCTTCCAAACATCCATTTACCTGATGAATAAACTCAGAGTCACATAATGTGCTGAGGATTCAATGCCAGACCTTTTGGTACTTCCCTTTAATGACAGGGCACTGAAAAGCTCCCTTTGTAAGGATCTGGGTGCCTTGGAGAGGGAGACCTGAGAGCTGCTTGCTGGGAAAGAGCTGTTTTTTTGGTTAACAGGAGGCAGGGAGGAATAAAAGAGGGCTTGAGAAAACCGAGCACTTTCTTCTAGTTTGTATTTCTAGGTACAATTTTTTACCAGCTTGCTGTCAGTTTCTCAGGCTTGAAGCAATACTTTCGTGGCCTAGGAATCTTATTTACTACTAGAAAGCCTTGGTTCGTATCTCTGTCATGTCCCAGAAGGATGAAACATCCATTTCCATTTAAATACATAAGAGTAACAGATTCAGCTAATTTTATTTTTTTTTTTTTAAATGGTCAACGGTGTGGCTACTTAACCTGTTTAGCGCACTGGAAAAAAAAAAAAAAAAAAAAGGGAAAGTCAGTGCTGATAGTTTTCCCAGTTAATATCTGAGGCCCCCACAGGTGTCTTCTGCCACAACTGAGTACCCTAACAGCAGGTACCCAGCAGGTAAGGAATCATTCCACACTTGTAGTCCTTGAAAAGTAGGAAAAGTTCAGCCAGGAGATAGGAGGAGACATTGCTGACAGCCCCTGCTAACAGCAGGACTGGGAGAAGAACTGGGAAAAAAGTGAAAACTCATGGATATGAACAAATAAATAATTGAAACAAAGCAAAATACGATACAAATAATATTAATGATAACAATGCTAATCACTGTAGTGAAAAGGAGAGAGAAGGAAATCAAACCTGAGCAAGGCTCAATTCAAATGTTCACCACCTGATGCCTGATCTGTCTTTGAGCAGTGATTTTCTACCCCTGTCCAGTTTCTTCCTGGTTTATATACTGAGCATGATGTCCTAGGGTATGGAATATCCCTTTGGTTATTTCAGGTCAGTTCTCCTGGATATTCTCCCCCCTCCCACCCCAGCTTCTTGTGCACCTGCTTTCTGAAAAGTCCTTGAGTTTGGGTAAACACTACTTAGCAACAAGTTAAACATCAGAGTTTATCCTAAATCCAAAACACAGCACTGTAACAGCTACTAAGAAGAATATTAACTGTCCTGGTTGAAACCAGGACAGACAGGTAGAAGAATATTTGTTCATGAGTTTTTGAAACCCAGCAGATCTTGTGGATGAACAGAGAACCTCCATGGTCAGCACTCCACAGGCAGAGGCAGTTCTAGCAATGCAGCTGCAACTTTTTAGGCACTGGGGATGTTTTACGAGTTCTCTACGTATTCCTCTACCTCTACTCCTGTCACTGCACAGGGAGCCTTGCAAACTCAGAGTCCTTGCTCAGCTACCATGCAAGTTGTCCTTAGCTCATTTAAGTGTTTTTCTCTGACATTTTGTATGGCTGTTTCTGTGTCCTTATGGCTAAGGGCTTGGGTATGTGAGGAATGTTTGGTTGTCTTCCTGTGTTACAGCTCTTGCTGAAATTTTTGGATTATTTGTTTCTTACATCAGAAATGTGGACACAGGGGAAATGAGACCTGTTAGGTATTGCTGACTTCTGCTGAAGATGTTAGCTCACTTTTTCTCCTTGCTGTGGTCTAGTGACCTGAAGTCAATCACCTTTCCCTTCTGCTTTTATTACAATCTCAGTATGAGAAATGTCATAAAGGCAGGATGGAAGCTGCTTTACACTACAGAACACAGCTAAGACTATGTAAAATGACTTGTATATTATTAGGAAAAACAATCAGGAAACGAAATCTTGTCTTGCTTTATTCTGAACATAAATGTTATATTGACAATCTGTCAATTTTTTTTCCTTTTGCTCAGGCCTTAAAATCAGTTCTATTTGCTTTGTGTTTGCTACAATTGCATTTTTCACATAGTCCAACAGCAAAATGTTAAATTAAGCAGTGAATATGTGATACCTCACTCAAGTTTCCTCATATTTCCCCTGGAAAGCACCCAATATTTTGGGGCTTTTTGACCAGCAAACACAATTTTCTCCTTAATGGGAGCCTGCTGCAGATAATTTTTTCTGTGCTTTGTTCTCCATGCTCCTTTCAAGCTGTTCTAATTTCCTCTCTAACTCCTGAGGACCACAGAGTAGTCAATCCAGGTAGCTGGACACACAGGACCCTGGGAAGTTGAGGGCTCTGTGCAGCAGCCTCTCTGCACCAGGCAGTGGCCACGAGGGGCCCCAACCCCACTGAAAACTCCTGATTAAGACACAGCAGCATCTGACTCCTAATTGCTTTGTGTGGGAGTTTCCAGTGAAACATCCTGAGAGTGTAATAACTTCTGCAATTGATGGCACCTCTCGGAGCCCTTCTGGTTATTTAATTGATTGCAGGCTGCTGCTAAGAAAAATGCAGCTTGTGGGTGCTTGAGCTGTTTATTAGCCATTAATAACCACGTGGGTGGACAGCTGTACTGTGCTGATCAATACACAGAGCTCTGCTCCTGAGACAGGGAATTTGGCACCCAGGCTGTGCAGGGAGAGAAGAGTTCCCTTCTTGCCTACAGAGGTGCTTCTTGCCCTTGTTCAGCTGGCCTGAACTCCTACAAGGGTTGATCACTCCCAGGTGCCTGGAAAGAAAGGTTTGTATCAGGTATGAAAGACAGGCTGTGTGCTGGGGCTGCAGCTCCTCCTCCCATCTGGGGAATGAATAAGACAGCAAACACCCCCACCCAGATTTTGAGAAAGTACTGCTTTTCAGTGTTTTCCCAAGGTTTAAAAAAAGCAGATTTTTCTTTTGCTCTGATCAAACCCACACTCACTACACAATTAACGTTGAACACAAATTTTAAGCTTTGAAAAATGCATTTGTACTGAGTAGACAGTAATTATTTATACTTCAGCTTCTGTGCCTGCTTTTGTGATATCTAGTATGTCCACATCCTGGCCTTCAGGTTTCTTAGCTGTACATCTCTATATATGCTCACAAATAGTAGACACACAAATAGTAAGGACATTGAAATACAGTTTTCCAACTCATGGAAAACTAGAAAATTATTATTTTGTTTGGTACTAAGAAGTTATTATTTTGCTTGGAACAAAATCTTGTTTCTACAACTTTCCATGAAATGAGAAATCCTGAAAACAGCTTTCAATATTTTGTTACATGGTGCAAGAATTTCATTGATTTATTACAGCATCATTTAGAAATGCATATAATAATCAAAGCATAAATGATGGAATTGTGCTAAGAGAAATTTTCATTTTGCTGAATTTTTCACTTCTAGTTTAGAATTGCGTTTCTGTTGCTTATGTCACTACAGGTATAATACTACAACCCTCCTTCCCCTTGCTACTTTCACTCTAGAATAATTTACTGACATATTTATGGGTGAGACAAATTCACAAATGGCCACTGGGCTTGTATTTGCTCTGAGTTGAAGGTTAATTTTGAATTTATTTTCAGATAAGCTACTGATAAGATGAAAAACAGCAAAAATTAAAACTCATAACGCTCCTTCCCTAAATTCAACATTTCATCTAGGTTCTTCCTTTAAGTTCTTTGCTTTGGGGAAGCAGTACCCACCACCATTAACATGTTTTGTTATCAACAGACTGGAATCACTCCTAGCCATGGAGAAACTAGAGGTGGTTTCAAGGCAGATCTAGAGATAAGGGGTACTTTATCTTATTAGAAGGTAATCAGCACTGTCTGGGCCCCTGAGGAATTGTTGTTTCATGATTAGGTCCATAACCTAATAAAAAGAAAGCCCCTTGGAGGAGGTTTCCTGGAACAATAGGAAAAGGCAATAGAGCAAGAGATAGGGTGTGCAACGGAAATTATTTTAAACCAGAGTCTCAAGGCTCCTCCTGGCAAATTAGCAGCCAAGAGTGCACTTTTTTATTCAGTGTATTTATTGCTTATCCATCACAGTCACAACCTGTGTCCAGCAAAACAGGAAGAACAGTGACTTGAATGGAATTGAATCCAAATCTGTTATTTTATTTTTCCCTTCTGTACAAAATGCAAACTTAGGGAAGGGTGGATGGAAATGGAAAAAGAGCATGTAAACTGTCCCTTCCTTGCCCTTTGGGTGATTGCCACATTGGGTTCTCAGTTCCTTTTGTAGGGCTCCTCTCACTTCAGGTTAGTATTCATGTGGGGTGATGTTTTTGTGAAGTGGCTTTCCTGGCACCTTTGGAGGGGTGCGTGCTAATAGGGAGTGATGGAGAGGAGAAAACCTGATGGGGCTGTCAGACCCTGTTAATAGAACAGTCCTGCTCTGCCTTTCCAGCTTGCACTGCACCAGGCTGGAGCTCTCTGCCTTATTGCTTTGTTCATTTCTCATGAAGAGCCTTTGTGAGGGATGAGAGGGGCAGGTCCATGCCAGCCATGACCATTGCACCCAGGGCAAGGAAAGAAGGCTGCTCTCTTGTGCCCTCAGGAAACTTATCTTGAAGGTGGCTCTACTGTGTTGAAGAACATGCAAAACTGGACATAATAGTTACTGCTGTAAGGACCAAATGTTCTCCCAGAACAGATGACACTCCTGAATACAGAGCAAAGACATAAGAACCAATCAGCTTTATTTTCTCCCCATACAGTTGGCAGCTTTGCATAATGGATTTCTCTTCTTTCCTCCCCTCTCTACTTCCCGTCTCATTTTTCCCAGCATAACACCAGTTATAATTATTGTTACAGCTGCATCTACAAGACCTATGAAATCCTGGGGCTGTGCACACGTGGACTGAGAAGCATCTTGTCTAACTGTAGCTCTTCAAAAGAGGATCATCTGAGCCTGTCCCCCTGGCTCTTCCCATCATCAGTACAGGCAGAAAAAACTGTATCCAAAGAGGCCTTTAATCCATTTAAATAAGGTTCCTTAAATAAGGGAAAATTATGTTTCTAACTGCCCCTAGGAGGGTGTCCTACTTTTGACAGATGAAGTGTGACGTGTCTCATCTTCATTGCTTGCTGTGGCTTCACAGTTTTTTGCAAACACCATTGACTTTCACTTTTTAGCCCTTTCCACTCTGAACTGTGTCTGCTAAGGGATTAACACATATTATAGCACGTATCTTTTAAAGTCTATATTCCTCCCTTTAATTCCTCTTTGCAGGGTCCCAAGCATTAGAAGAGCACCTCTAATGAACACTAATATGTGTTCATAAAAACATAATCATGCTGATTGTGCACTCTGGATTATGACCCAAGCATACCCAGAACAGAAACCGTGGTCATACCTGTTCTCTGTGAAATGCTGTGGAAACCTGCTTAGTCTTGTTCTAGCATGGTGCATGTCTTTGGTCAGCCACTGCTCAAGGCTGTGCATATGCCATAAAGCCTATCCCTCTTTTTTTTTCCTGGAGCATTTCAAATTCCTTTGAAATAACAGAATCACAGATTAAGCTGAGTTGGAAGGGATCCTCAAGGATCATCAGGTCCAACTCCTGACCTTGCACAGCACCAACACCTAGAGTCACACCACGTGCCCAAGAGTATTGCTCAAATGCTTCTTGAACTCTCTCAGGCTTGGTGCTGTGACCACTGCCCTGGGGAGCCTGCTCCTGTGCCAAATCACACTCTGGATGAAGAATATTTTCCTGATGTCCAACCTAAACTTCCTCTGACACACCTTCAGGCCCTTCCCTTGGGTCTTGTCTCTGTGACCACAGAGCAGAGATCAGTGCCTGCCCCTCCTCTTCCCCTCACCAGGCAGATGTAACTGCAGTGAGGCTTCCCCTCTTGTTTTACCCCCCCCCCCCCCCCCCCCCCCCCCCACCCCCCCTGCAAAAGAAAATATTAACAAATCAGCATTTTATAGCAGGAAAAGGGTTTTTACTAGGAAGTTCCCAATCGACTCCTTTATTTTGTAGTTGTCCAGTTCATGTCTTCTCAGAATGAACAGAAGACTTCAACTCTACCTTTTATAAAATTATGGTGACTTTTTTCCATACAAGGAAATTACATTCCATGTAATGGAAAATGTACCAATTAAAACACTTGGAAACTTTTGGTTTATTTGTTTTTCATTTTAGAAACATAGCATAAAAAAATCTTGGATTTGATGTCCATATTTGACATGTTTTGTTTATATTTTCTGTGGAACATCCTGAATATCCAATATTTTAATAACTAAGCCTGTATACAGTGAGTTCTGCTCTCATCCTTATCTCTTGGCTGCTGGCAGGAATGCTGAAGCCTAATCCTCCTGTTGAAAGACAAGCAATACTGGCAGTAGCTTAGCTCCTCTTACCCAAAGTGACAACCTGGTCAGACAACCCAAGAGTATCTTAATTTGTCCACAGAGTGCACCTTTTACAGAGTTCTTGCTCCTTTGGTCTCCTGGTGTTGCTTAGTCTTCCCATCTGTAAGAGGAGCTAAGGTAGATCTGTGCTGGAGAGATTTAACTGCTTTGACCTTGTTCCCTGTTCTTTTATTAGGCTGCATTTTAGTAGGATGAATTTTGCAAAGCCACAGATGCATTGTGTCTACAGTTCCAGAAAATGATTTGAAGCATGCCATTGGCAATGGCATCCCATTCTGTTTGGGAATATTGCTCCTGTGCCATATGGATTTAGTAATCTCTGCTCAGCCCTGTTCACAAGTGTTTTTCAACTGCAGGCAAAATGATAGCAGTGATTATGGGGGGAGTCAGGGAAAACCTTTGGTCCCTAAACTAAATGAATTAACTCCAGAGTTTTCGGAGGCATTCCTTCTTATCTCTTCCCCTCTTACGTTGTTTTGCATTTTGAAGCCAAGGACTTTGATTTTGTAGTGATTTATTTAGCACCTTTAGCAGGCTGTTGATGAGGGGGAGAAACCTAGAGAGGTAGATGAGGCTCGTCAGAGACAGGTGAGGAAAAAAGGGACATGGAGAGGGAGGAAGGAGCAAAATAAGGAAGGAGAGGGAGTCAAGACAGAACAAAAATTGAGAGCAGAAGGAAAGGAATATTTTTGTCTCTACAATTCTTCGATATCATTCTCGCTGATTTGATTCTTTTCCTTCATTCTGTATTGTGAAGTGAAGTGGGCAAACTCCATGGAGAAGAAGGTGCCAAGTAGGTTCCCACGTCTAGACGGTGCATGCAATGCTTGGCAAAAGGCCAGAAAAAGTGTTAATGGATTTACTAAGTAGCAGCATTTCTCTGTATTGATTTTCTTAAGGTGCTCCCAGAATTCAGGGTGAAGTAGGTACACTTTACCTAATTTTTTCTGCTAATAAATGGCCTCAAAGAGAAGCACTTAAGGACACTTCTGGCCTGGTGGCCATTGTCTCAAGATGTCTTTCCAGAGGGAAGGTGATGTATATTAGTAGGTTTTACATTGACTGCAAATATTACTGGCTGTACTTGAAAAGTGAGGTGGTAATTTTTATTGTGCTAAGTGTGATTCTACTCTTTTAAAGAAAAAGTTAACTTTACTCGCAGCCTGGTGGTGTAACTGTGAGTCTGACTGAATGCCTTAGGCAGATAATCTGACATATCCATGTATCTTTTCTACTGTATAGAGTCAGCACTGGAAAAAGCGTTTTCAAAATATCTGTGGAAAAACCCACAGAAGTTTAGCATCAGTGCTCTTTATAGGTAGCCTTAGCTGTATGTTTCTGCAATGTGGATCTTAGGTACATGTATGAATAAGAAATGTGCATGCTGAAAATAGTTGTGCCTTGGGAAAACAATTTCAGGCACCTATTTGTGTCTCTGTTGTGATTCTTACAAATGTCTTTTGACCATCAGGGTCTACCTCTTAAAATTTTCCAACCTTTCAGTCTATCAGTAGAGTCCCTGTCCTGCAGGGTGCAAGGGGGCATAGATACAGGACAAGTAAATAAATTTGTTCAAACACATCAATTTATCTGACTTATCTGAGACAAAGACAGGTTAAAAAGTAACTGTTTTTTCCCACTTTCATTGTGGAAAGGTGCAGGTGAAGCGGGGTGGTGAAATGGCTGAAGGTGAACTTGGGCTGAAAAAACAGTAGAGCAACTGGCAAGGTAGAAAGTCTTTGGCAGAGAGATTAAGACAGGTGTAAAGTCCTGTAGAGGTGGAAACAGTGAAGATCGTCAAATTTTAGAAGGGAAATATTAGGAAAAGGAAGTCAACCTAGACCACTTTATTAAAACAACTTCTTATTCTGAAGTGGATGGACCAAAGTATCCTGACCCTGAGAGAGCTGATTCACTCACCATGCCCAGGAGACCCCCTATTCAATCACTTGTCAAACTGATAGACTGACAGTGCTGCAAAAGCTAGATTTACCTAGGCAGGCATGGTCCCCAGTCACCACCACTGGCTCCCTCTGCTGCTTCTGAGCCCTGTCTGCTTCTGGAGGGGGGGGTGGAACAGTGTCCTGAGACCCTGAGAAGTTGATTATGCACCTTATTTATCTCTACTCCTCGATGCTTTCTGAGCATGCCGTGCAGATAGGTTTGCATTCATAAGGCAAAGGGAGCTCAACATGTATTTGGTTGCTAGTGGTGTCATCTCCCTTCAAAGTTAAAAATTTATTTTGCTGGGATATAACAGGACAGCTACAAAAGAATCTTATCTTACCTTTCAATACTTGGATGACAGAAATATCTGGAGGAATGTTTTATTGGAGGCCCTTGTCAGAATGCTCAAGGGACATTATGGTTAAAGGTGATGTTTTCTGAAGGGGGAACAAAGATGTGGACAAAACAAGGACAGGTGAAGTTGTACTCCAGACCTCTCTTGAATGTCACACTTGCCAAGGTAGTCAGGGAAAAGAAGGTTAGGTTTTTTTTCTGGTTACTACGGACATTTTCACAGCCTGTTGCAACTGTAGGAAAACCATTTTTCTCCATCTACCATCATTACATTTCACAGAGTAGTTCAATTAGTAGAAAGATTAAATAAACACAGATACCACATACAAACACATTTTTACTATTATAATTCTCTGTTTAATGCAATGCTTTAACTAGGAATACAACTCAGCAGAAGTACATACACATATATTGCATGTAATTTTAGTTGTACCTTCAAAATGTTTCAAACCCTCATCATTTTTTTCCTTCACGGCTTGGTTTGATGAAATACCTTCTTTCTTCATCTTGTATAACAAATTAGAATGCTGCTGAATAACACAGACATTTTTCCTCCAAATGGAACACAACATTACATCTAAATTCCCAGTTAATATAACTTTATCAAACTTTGCTTTCACTGTATGAATGTTGTGTATAATATATGTATATCTATACAGCATATATAAATATATATCTATAATGTATATATAATCAAGTGGGTCAGCTTTACACAGCTAACCATAAACTTGTGCTTATCTTATTTATATGAGATCAAATGTACGGCATCAAGAATTTGACCAGTCCCCTACTTGTAAGATTCTCAGTTCCTGGTTTTACCATATGATTTTGGATATCATATACAGGTAATGCATTCCCTTCTTTCTTGCAGTAGTATTTTCTTTTGAAGAAAAGAATACAGGGTTGTTTTATTTTTATATATATATATATATATATGTATATATAAATGAATAACAAGTTTTTCATATTGTTAAGTTAAAAAAGATTTCAAGAAGAAATGAGCTTCTTCCTCGTATACAGAACTTGAAGCATAATTTGACATTCTTCGTAGATATATTTACATTATAAGCTTATCTGGATAGTCTTACACATAATGTATTTTTTTTTTTTACACAGTCAAGATATGGTGTTGGTCATGTTAAAACACACTATCTAAAGGTATTTACAAATTGCTAGTCTCTAACTTACCAACCACCTCAGCTAAGTGGCACCAGAAATAAGGGCTAAGATAGAAGAATGTCTGTTGATTGGCAGTAGTGGTGCTCTCACCAGTGTTTGTACTATTATTATTATTATTATTACTGCCACTACTACCATGATGTGCTTCAGGGAAGGGCTGTCTTTGGAGTAGAGGTGGAGAGACAGTCTCCAGCTGGGGCAGAAATCCCTACCTCTTCCCTGAAGCCTACATGAGCTGGGGGAAGCAGAAAAGCAATCCAGCTGTGACTTGCTTGTCCCTTTGCAAGTAAGAACACACCAACCTTGTTCCCCTGTGCTTTTGCCAGTGCTGTCAGGTGGGTCAGTGCAGATACTAAACACTCAGTGAAATTCTTCCTTCCAAGAGCACTATAACATGGGCTGTGACCACACTGCCTCATGTACCACACAGAGCTGCTTCTGCCAGAGTCAGAGCACTTTGGGACTTGTCTCAGGAAAAGGTTTCTGTGTGCTTCTTGGCAAGTATGATCAAAAAAAACAAAAACAAAAAAAAAAAAGGAACTCACAGTGGAAAGATGAAAAAGAGTAGTTACTGGCACTTTTCAGGTAATGCAAAACTTTGGAAGGCAAAAAGACATCAGAAATTATTTTCTTTTATTTGGTTATTACTGGAATGAAATGTGTTTAACAAATCTACCCAGTACTCTGAAATATGAGGCTTGGAAAGACTGATATGCTCATGTAACCCACTAGCTCCACAATGTAGCAAAAGAGGCCACTGTAAAAGGAGGGAGAGTAAAAATATAAGAGAAATAATTACATGGGTTGTGGTAAATGATTCATATTCAACTCAGCCTTGCTATAATTACATTCTTAGGTTTGGACTCTCAGTGAATACTCTGCTAGTAAGCTCGTGAATGAAAGGGGATTCAAGGGAAGACAGGGTTGCCTTTCTGTTGCACAGAGCAGAAAATTAATCTGTGCATGTGGCAGCAGGATATTCCACTACAAGCACATTCACTGTTTGACACTATCCACCTTTGTCCTAACACAGAGATAATAAAAGTGGACAACAAAAGAACTGATTTGGCTTTGTTTCATGTGAGGGTTGGTTTTACTTCCAGTTTAAAACCCACGCAGAAAGGATTTATGGAACTTGTCACTCCACACAGTAGCTTGGGCTTCAGTGGAGGAGGATGTTGCATGCTAGGGAAGGCAGTTTTGGGTGGGGTTAGAGAGGTTGAATACCAGCATCACAGTGCCAGAAAAGCAAGTGAAACTGTAAGCCTGTAGCTGTAACACAGGTGACATTTGTTAGAGTGAGGAAGGATGAAAGCTTTTTGGTAAAACTGTGGCAAAAGGGGAAAACAGGCAGAGAAGGGAGGCCGCAACAAATTAAAGACCACATCTGAGGTTCCTTCAAGGCAAGATTTTCTATAAATTTTTAAAAAGATTTCTTACAAGTCTGGAGCATTTTATGACGTACAAGAACTGAAAAAGCAATACTGTATAGAAATCATACCCTTGTAAGTGTTTGTAGTGAAAGAAAAGCTAAGTTCTTTTAAGCCTCTAAGTTTCTACCACTTGCACTGTTGTCATCTAGGACTATTAAACTCCGAACCCCCTGTCAGTGAACACCCCTCATGCACGAGGCCAGAGTTTGTTTTGCTGCCCATTCCTCTGTAAAACTTTAGATTCTTGCCCCTAGAAACATCTCAATTTGTCAAAAAGTAATGATCTTTATGAAGTATTTTAAGGGGAGGCAGCAAAAAACACCAGCACCGCTCTTCTCCACTCCTTCCCCCCACCCCCCCCCCCCCCCCCCCCCCCCCCCAAGAGGATGCATTTGTGTCAGGTTTGCAGCAGGTTGGTTGTCAGGATGCTTTACCTGTTCAGTCCTGCTAGGCCACTGCCATGATTAATTTTGGGGCACAGAAGTAGCAAGGAGTGGTACAGTCAGCAGAGGTGAAAAATTCAAAGTGTGCCACCCCAGCACCACAAGAAAAACTGGGAGCTGTGTCCCGAGGCAACACTCTCTCATCCATAGCAATGTCTCATTCATAGGAATGAAGAACAGAGACCAAAATCAGTTAAAACTGGGGAAGGGGACAGTGAGCTTGCTAGCAAGTCCCACAGACAGATGGACACATTCAAATCCATATGGAGATAAGATATAAAAACAGTCTGTGCCCTCCTGCTCCTATCCCTGGATGGGAGGCCAGGAGCTGCTGGGCCACTTCAAGGGTTTCTTCAGTGGTGTGTGGGCTGTTCTCACCACAGCCACATTTCTTGAAGGCACCTCTTCTTGTCAATATGTTTTCCTCCACTAGAAGAGTACAAAACAATGGGCTGATAGATTTATTAGCACTTGCTTTTGTCCCCTTCATGCTTTGTGGATGCCAAACAACTGATCTCTGGGGTCCACTTGAGCACTTCCATCCCTGTGAGCTTTTGTACAGATAAAAAACAGCAAAGAAGGAAAAAAAAGCAATCTGACCTCTACAGATGTGTTTTTTGTCTTTGGACTGTCTTTCATCAGGCAACATTCAAATACTTTGCTGTCTTTGAATAGATCCTATAATTCCTAATAAGTCAAATAAAAATCTCAAACAGAAAAAAGGCTGACAAGTTTTTCCTACATTTGTTCTCACTGGAAAACAGATTTTAAATATTGCTTCAGCTTCCTCCCTGTCTTCATTTTTTTCCTCTTTCTTTTTTTGTTTTCTTTCTTTCTTTTTCTTTCTTTCTTTCTTTCTTTCTTTCTTTCTTTCTTTCTTTCTTTCTTTCTTTCTTTCTTTCTTTCTTTCTTTCTTTCTTTCTTTCTTTCTTTCTTTCTTTCTTTCTTTCTCTCTTTCTCTCTTTCTCTCTTTCTCTCTTTCTCTCTTTCTCTCTTTCTCTCTTTCTCTCTTTCTCTCTTTCTCTCTTTCTCTCTTTATTTTCCTTCCTTCCTTCCTTCCTTCCTTCCTTCCTTCCTTCCTTCCTTCCTTCCTTCCTTCCTTCCTTCCTTCCTTCCTTCCTTCCTTCCTT
>CM031879.1:55753508-55763990 GCA_018697195.1 Certhia americana | reverse complement strand
CTTCCTTCCTTCCTTCCTTCCTTCCTTCCTTCCTTCCTTCCTTCCCTTTTTCTTCCTTTCTTCCCTTTTTTCTTTCTTTTTCTTCCTTTTATTTCTTTTCTGTTTGACCACAGACCTCTTTAATACTCAGAAAAGTTGCCCACTGGATTGATGCATCTCCAAGTTGCTGATCTCTTCCTGGAACGTGAAGGTGGGGCTGTGTCATGACAACACAAATCATTCCCTGTGGGCTGCCTCTTAATGGAAATAATTAAAGAGGAAGAAAAGAAGTGGACAAGAAGTTCCAGCTGCAATATTTTTGGTTTGCTGGGTTGTTTTTTTTTTGTGTGTTTTTGGGGTTTTTTTTGGTGTTTTTTTTTTTGTTTGTTTTTGGTTTTTTTGGGGTTTTTTTTTTTTTTGTTTTTTTTTTTTTTTTTTTTTTTTTGTTCTCATGAGTCACCTACTTGATTTCTCTGTGAAACAGAAGTGGCCAGCACATGGTGTGGATGTGCCATTGGGATCCTTGGCCAAGCCCAAGGTGAGGATGAGGCAGGTCCAGCAGCAGGGCCCCCTGGGGCCTTGGAGAGCACCGGATGCAGGTGACAGCCAGGGAAGCTGAGGTTACCCAGGGAGAGCTGCTCTTCCAGACTGACATCTAGATCCTGCAGAGCTATCACTCAGATGGAAAGTGAAACCTGGTGAACGTGGTTTGGGACACAAAGGAAAGACATGAAATCTCATAGGATATTCAAGAACAAATTATGTTGCTGTTCTGAACCATTATCAGATTTTTGTCTTACTGAGCCACAATCAGCTGAAGACCCAAGAGGTTCCTAATATCTGAGGGCACATTCTGCCTCTTCTCTGCCTCCAGAAGGGGCTAGACAGTGCAGTAAGTGCTGGCTCTGCACCTCCCAGCAGCTGAAAATGTACACAAGGCAGATTGCATGCAATATCTTGAGTATTAGTTGGTTTATTTTTCATGTATATAAATCTTGTAGGGTTGTGTTTTTGCATGCCTGTGGATCCATACATAGGTGCACTAAGACATCTATTTTATGCTGTTTAATTGTCTGCAAATGTAAATGTACAGTGGAACTCTTATGGGGTGGAAACACAGAGGACTGTGTGTGTCCTGCAACCTTTTAAGTATACTATATATAAATACATATATATGACGCAAATCAAAGCACCTTGTCTTTTAAGATCAAAGGTGAGGGTGATGATAAGAAAAAGTGCTAGATAACTTTGAACTGATATTTTCCCTTTGTTTGTTTTTTTCCATGAATGCTGGCCCCAAAATACTTTTCTTCCTGTGGCATTTTGAGTATCATCATGTCATGTAATGAAGGAGTATAATTACAATCTATCTGTTGCATTTCTTAACTTGTAGGAGTGTCCTTAGCTGTTAGATTAATTGATTATGAACAAGTGATAGCTTCAAATGGGAGAATGAAACATTTGCACACCTGCCAGAAAATCAAAGTTAAAGGATTAAGTATGGCTCTACAAACCAGTATTTCCCAATTTGAATACCTGTATTATTGATACCCACAGCACTTGCTGAAAGGAAGAAGCAGGTGTTTTTCTTTTATAAAACTTTTCTGAAGAAGTCAGATTTAGAAATTGAACATATTTGATTTGATTTTATCTTGGGATTTTTTCTGGATGTTTTTGTAAGTAAGAGAAAAAACAACCTGGGAATGTGTAAGTCCTTCCTTTGACCTTTTTCAAGATAAACCTAGTGAATGAAGTTTTAAAAGGCAAGCAAGGCTCTGTTTGGCAAGCTTTGCCATTGAGTTATTCTTCCTTACAAGCAGGAAGACGAAAACAGGGATAGTAGATATGACTCAAAGCAAGTGAGGATTGCAAAATTAGATCCTTGGCTGTATTAAGACAGTTATATTAGGATGAAATCACTAGGGGTATAAATTCAATGACATCATATTAAGACACATTAATCCAGAGTTTAACATGGCCTTAACTTACTGAAATTTAATCCTCTGCATTTTCACTTTCTGCTGGGAACTTGTATTACAAAACACGAAAATTTGTATGATACCAAAGTGCTTTGACACTGTGTTCCAATGAGCTTGTCAAATGTAAAAACTTAATACTGCAAGATTAATTTCTCTGTAATCTCAGAGGCTGCTATTTTGAGGTGCATTTTGGAATACTCTAAAGTTGTAGCATGAAATAATAGAATGAATTGGTGTCCTGATTGGTGGGTAGCTTTCACTCCAGAAATGAGACCCTCAGGGCACTGTCTATGCTCTTTTTGGGTAACAAAATATAAAAATGTACCTCGTTAGGGCCTGGAAGTTAGAGGTACTAAGAAGGAGATAAATAAAATATACATAACTCACAGACAATCTCTGTTTCCAGTAATCTGACTCTAACCCTTTGACCTGTCCACAAAATATTTAGTTTTGCTACAGTAAATATTAAATATTGGAATACTGAATTCTTTGTCAGGCAGTGTCCTGGTTTAGTCCTGATTGGAAAATTGGCAGAAATAATCTAAATTTCACCTAGTGTAGAGTAACAAAAAGTATTTTAACTCAACCCTTGCCAAACTCCCATCCAGACTATTTCAGTATCTGGTTTTCTATAATCACAATTTTCCTCTTTGCCTTTTTATTAGTTTTATCCCTTGGTTTACAAAATATGGCTTTCTGGGAGTACAAGGCAATGTGACCAGTATCTTTTCCAGAAAGCAAACATCTTGTCCAGGATTCACCCAGAAAGGACCCCAGTTTCACACTAAGGGCTTAGCAGAGCTTGATCCAGGTGGGTATGTCAGTCTAACTTATTCTTTTCCTCAAAAAATTAATCACAGAATCATCTTTCAACAGGTCAAGAGCATAGTCATCTAATATTAACAATTCCTTCTGTGAAGTCTCAACATACCTCTTCATCTGTACGTCCAGCTTTAAATGGATTTAGCCTTTCATTTTCCTAGTAATAATCTTGTTTCTATTCTTCAGCTGAGACCCTTTGTTTGGTCACTATGGTGGCTGACTGGATAAGACCTTTAAATTTACAACTTTTTTTGATATTCAGTCTTGCCTTGGACAAGTAAGGTACTGAAAGGAAGGAAAGGCTGATGAAGTAAAAGACAAATCCACAAGTCGATGTTATACGACAAACAAACTGAACAAAATCATCTCAATGCTTTGGTTAACATGGATGCTGAAGAAGTCTTGGCATGTAGCAATCTGGACGAGACCACATCTTTTCATTTTGATCTTGTCATGATGAAGTAGTCACAGAACAAAAGCCCCTAGGAGGGGGCAAGCAGCAGATTTGCAACGACATATAATGATTACATGTTGCTCATAAGTACACTTTCAGAACTGATGTGATTTGGAAACTGTGGTGTCATAAACAACATAAAACACTTTCATCATGATTTACCTAACATTAAGCTTCTAACATGACAGTGGCAAAACAGATTTAGACAATTCTGAGCTTTAGAAAATTTCTGGCATGATTGATTTGGATTATGCAATGATCTTCCAAACTCCTAAGCCTCTTCCACACAGTTAGTTATTATTAAAATTTGGGGGTTTTTTACCTAGATGAAGGTGCAATAAACGCACACAGGAAAAAACAAGAAAGAGAGAATGAAAGTACAAGTATTTTACACAGAATGACCAAAAATCATAGACTTTAAAGCCCTTCTGTAGAATACTCTCAGAAAGTAAGGAACTGTACCTCCAGCCCACATATTTGAATAATTTCTCAAGCATTCCCGTGTCCTAAAGATTTATTTTCATTTACTAAAAAAATGTTTTAAGGTGTAGTCCTCAGGGGTACAGCTGATGACCCTTATCAGTACTTCCACTAACATCCTGGATTGCACATTCCATAGAAGAGCGTAAAGTGCTGTAGCATTGAGGGGTTTTTAAATTTAATTTGGAACTTCACCCTTTCCACAATAATTTTCATTATTATTTTTACCTTGTAGCTCCTATATTCTTGTAATGACACATAAGAAGGTGCTTAAAGGTCTTCTTGAAAGTGGCATTACAGAGCGCGTAGCAGGCGGGGTTGATGGTGCTGTTGATGTAACAGAGCCAGTAACCTATGGTCCACACGGTGTTAGGGATGCAGGATGTGCAGAAGCTGTTGATGAGCACCATCACATTGTATGGGGTCCAAGTGATGATGAAGGCCAGGAGGATGGCCAAAATCGTCCTTGTCACTTTTTTCTCTCTAGAAGGGGGCGGTTTCTTTTTGGCTGGCTGCTTGGTCATCTTGACAATTTTCCGGGCTACGCTGTTTTGCTTCTCCTCCCCGTTCGTGCCTACGATCTCTACGGTAGTGTTGGTAGGGGCACAGCAGTCCCCCTTTTGGGACTTGGTGACTATCCTGATGCATGTCAGCTTGGAGTTCTCTGCTTTGGCGTGTTCTTGGGAGGCAGAGGCCTGTCTGGCATCTTTGGCAGCTTCATCCTCTTTCAAGTTGGAAGCAACCACGCTGATGGAGGTGGAGTCGTTGGAGCTCTCCTTCTCCCCTTGAACACAGTTATTGGCCACAGTCTCTTCACTGGTTTTTCCATTCTGAATTTTGCTGTGTTCTAACCCATCTCTGCTGGTCGGGATATTGTTATTGTTTGGTTTCACTATTTTACCTTGGACAAGGCTGGGGGAAACTGTTTCTTGGTTTTGGGCTGCTTCCTTTTTGCCTTTCTTTATCCGACTCTTACTGGCTCGAGAGATTTGCCAGTAAAGGACAGTCATGATGATAACAGGCAAATAGAAGGCTGCAATGGCAGTGCCAAAAGTGACAGCAGGGTTGGAAAAAAACTGGATATAGCAATCCCCATCTGGGACAGTCCTTCCTCCCACAATGAACTGCCAGAAGAGAATTGCAGGGGCCCAGAGGATGAAGGACAACACCCAGGCAGCTGCGATCATCATGCCAGCCATCTTCGTGGTCCGCTTTACAGGATACGTCAGAGGCTTGGTGACACAAAAGTACCTGTCAAAGCTGATAATGAGCAGGTTCATTACTGAGGCATTGCTGACCACGTAGTCAAGAGCCAGCCAGAGGTCACACACCACAGGCCCCAAGGGCCAGTAGCCTATCACAGTGTAGAGAGTGTAGAGGTTCATGGAAAAGATGCCGATGATCAAGTCAGCGCAGGCCAGGCTGAACAGGAAGTAATTGTTGACAGTCTGGAGGTGCCTGTTGACTTTGATTGACACCATGACCAGGATGTTCCCAATTATGGTGACTAGACTGAGAGACCCTGCCACCAGGACGATGAACACCACCTCAACAGTTTTATAGGGGCTCTCCAAGGCCATCACATTTTCAGTTGAAGAGTTTATGTACGTTGAGTTATTCATTTCGCTTCTGATAACAAGATACCCAGATACAACTTAAGCCTGCAGAGGAAAGCAAAGAAAACAGGTACCATCAGGAAGTTAGTCCGTTGCCTTTAAGAAATGGATAAAAAAACCTGACTTGCAAAAGTTTAACTCTAGAAGATGTATTCAGGAAAAGCCAGTCAGCTTTAGCTAAAGGAAACACCTTACAGTGTATAGTTTAGGAATAACAGAACAATCGTCTAGTTCTAAAAATGTGAGAAAGGCACAGATTTGGACCCAAAACTGCATTTTTAAGTTGTCAAATGCATTTTTTTATTTTTTTGTTATTTGTTAAAACTAATATTGACTTGAATATTTTGGAACTGAACCAACCTGCACATCGTTTTCTTTCTTGCTAACAAAATAGTTAATTTTGCTCATTTCAAACACTACTCCAAATAAAAAGTCCAGACTGGAGGGCGTAACGTTCTTATAGCCCAAGGTGAAGCTGTAATCTACTGAGAGGCAGATCACGGGAGGAGATCTCTGTTTCTGTCTTTCATTTTCCACCTGGACATGCTTCTCTGAGGTTTATGGAATGAATTTTTATCATATCTCCCCCCAGTTTTCTTACCATGCAGTTCCTTTTTTAGGCAACACATACAAAGGTTATGGCACTGTATCAAACTAATTCTGTCAATAAACAAAAGACGGTGGGTCTGTTGAAGTTAACAGAGTTAGTAAACTCACCTCAGTTGAGCATTTGGCAATCTAGTTAGATGCATAAATATTTTATTTCTATTTTTTTCAATTTCAGTAAGGTTAAAGTTATTTTTTTACTTAATTTTGAATATTTTTACCTGGATAAGATGTTGTTTGTTTGTTTGTTTTTTTTAAAACATGATATTGTCTTTTGATGCTTGCTTGATTGCACTTTTGCCATTATTTTTCACATCACAATATTTTTAATCTGTATCAAATTAAGCTGCAACAAAAGGTTCGGAAATGGATAGCAGGGTAATGCTAAATAAAGAAACAGATAAAAATCAGCTCTGTTTACACATAGCAATTCTTTTTGTGCCCTGTATACCCTACTGGCAGTGCTCCATAAATAGTAATTAAATTGCTAGTGATACACATTTGATAGAAGACTAAGAAAACAGTGCATGCTTTTGCCTTCAGGATACATTCTATCCTTTTGTGCATCCCCTAGAAGTCAATAGAATGTACTGGAATTGTACAGCCCATCTCTGAGTACTCATTATTTATGAGCTGTGCTCAAGGGATTATTGAAGCATGAAAGCCAGATGTGACAGGGAAGTTTTTTTTCTAATTACAATATTCTGCTTTATTTTCCCCCACACATAAGGCATCACTTCTTTAAGAAAGAGTCTCTAAACATGGTAGTGTAATCAAAGGAAGACAAAAAATTATCTATGTATGGCTCCTCTATACACCAGGGATTAAAGAATTCTCCTCTGGTACCTCTGACTAACCTGCTAATGCACAGACATATGCAGTCTACATCACTTCAAACGAGAAATGCATTTTTACTGTCATTTCAGAACTGTGCTTTTTCTTTTTTTTCCAGATGCAAAAGAAAGAAGAGGATGCAAAATGTCAGCACAGTGGCAAAGCCCCTTCTGACCTCTCAAAAAATAAGCAATTCTGTCTCCATGGAAAAGTCAAAATGCTAAACCAGGGTAAAAGGTTTTCTGTCTGAGGTAACTTTGTGAACTTGCAACTTATGCTTAAAGAAATACAACTGGCAGAGGGTGGGGCTCATGAATTTGCTTTTGCTGTCAAAAACAATTAAAAATTTGTTTGCCAATTCCATGTTGAAGTGAATACATGAATAAATAGAGGAACATAAGGCTCGACAGACTTTTTTTTTCTTGCTATCTTTTTAGAGATACATCACTGAAATCCTTGGGATCAAGTTCAAGATAACAAAATAAGGAAGAGGAATGCTTTAGTTAAGTGTGTGCTTTGTACAGTAAGAACAGGCTGAGCAGAATGCTGCAGAATTTCTACTCTGTGCAAAAACATCGACGGGACACCTTTAATATATAGGACTGTCATTTCAGGAATCCCCAGTCTATTTTTCTCCCAAAGCTTCACAGCTGAGCAGCTGGTTATCCAGTTAGATGTGTAAGACATCAATTTTTTGGACAAGCTAAAAATTTCTCCCAAGCAGAGTTGTTTATGAGCATTCTTAACAGAATGCATTTTTAATGAAGAGACAAAACCATGCATAGAGACGTATTGATTAAAAAAAAAAAAAAAAAAAAAAAATCAGCTGAAGAGGGTTTGTGATCCAGGGCTCTTCAGCTACCTCTGGTGACAGAAAATGAGCAGGGGAGCAAAATGGAAATGAGAGAGAGTGGATCAGAGATGAAAAAAATATGCTTTGCTCTAAAGAAAGAAGTGTTTTTCTACAATATATTTTTGAAAAAACTGTTCAGAAGTTCAGAAGTTATGTTTTCATTTCACCGAAGAACAAAATTAATTTTAAGAACTTGAAATTTGTGTAACCAAATTACCATCTCCCAGCTAACTTTACTCCTGGGTCTTTTCAAGTGAAATTTTTACTCACTTTCACGGGAAGTATTGGTAATTCAGTAACAATTCCCCTGATTTTATGGGAATCTATATGATTCAAGGAGATGGATGAAAGCTAAAAGCTAATCTTACTTGCTAGGAATAGGCTTTTATTGTGTTAATATGAATGGAAGCTAAGCATCCCTTTCCCAGTGGTCTCTTTTTGCACAGAACTTTCCAGCCCTTAGGAAGGCTGGTAGCTCTGCAAATGACATGGGCAGTTACATCTTGCTGGGGTACAGGGAAACACCTGCTGTCACCAGCTCCAGTGAAAACTTCCCTTTGCCTGCACCAGTGTGATTGTAAAGTGAAGCATATTTTGCTGTGTGTGCTGATGAGGGCGTGTAGGGCTGCAGAGACACATCTGATTTCCACTGACATGTATTGTCACTGCTCAAAGTACTAAAATTACACAGGCAGAGGCAGGGGTGTGGACGCTTCCTAACCCAAGAGGCCCTGCAATCTTCTGGGCTCCTTCCCGTTGGCTCCAGTAGGGTTGGAATCAGGTGCACAGAGAGGGTTCTGTTTCTCATCGTGGCCGCTTACTGCCTCAGTGCAGGACTGCCAGTTCACTGCTTTTGTTTTTGCCTTGCCACAGAGCCCATCTCTCCTGCTGGAGAGGAGAGCTGCTAGGGGAGCAGATGTTATTTATCAGGCAGACCTATGGGGCAGAGGCGTTTTAAGGTAATATGACCTCCTGTGTGAGAAATACCAGATCTTATTCTTGAACAAACAGAGCTCTCCTCTGCAAGCCCAAGGGTGTTTGTGTGAGTTGCACAATATGGCCCTGACTCCCATGGGCTACCATAATTCATCCTTCTATATACTAAGTGCATTCTTGCTAAACAGAAAATACCCAGAAAAGGCAAGGAATGTCTCTTGTGACCTGGAAAGTGACCAAGACAATTTTCTGAAATATATTTTAAAATATATATGACTTTTTGGAGTGGAAACACCATAATCACTGCACAGAACATCTCCAAAGCCAAGAAATCTACATATAAAATTAATTGTTTGATATTTGATATGTACTTGGGAAACATTCCCAGTGCAGTAGTTCCTCCCTCTAAAGAACTCACAGTACTTAAAATCATTCCCTTCTATTGACTGGGCAACAGTTTAGGGCAGAACTGGGGCATATTTTAGCATTGCACCCTTCTGAGTTGTGCTTTCCACTTACCCTGACAAGAACACATCATTTGGTGTAGGAAAATCTTGTAGCAAACATTGTAATTTCAAATTTAAAATATATCTCCAACAACTGTCACAAAACAGACTACAGAAATGTTTGGTGTACTGAAAAAATGGCTGATATATCACGCTTGTCAAAGTTTGTTAGACAAACCCTTCGTCTGTATTGTGCATATTGACAAGGTAAATTTGGTAAGGATTTAATGTCTTCTTAGAGTTCTCTGAAACCATATAAAGGTCAAGACATGAAAGAGGCAAAAAATGATCAGCACCTGAAAGTTATATTTGTGATTTAAACAGGATTACCCAAGAATGTATGAGCATTGCCATTCTGAGTGCACATCTAAGCATCTAAGTCTCAAACAGAAGGAAATATACTTCTTTAACTTTCTTTTTTTGATCTAGGTCCTCTTCAGCCCAAACCTATGTAAAATGGATTTGATGTTTGTTGTAGCAATAATGGAATGTTTTTTTCCTGAACTGATTTTTAGACTGAGATGAATTGATTTTGATTCTAAATTTCTTCCTGGTTCAATTTTAAACTCACAAAAAAAAAAAAAAAAAAAGAGAGAAATGAAATCCCTTCATCTGTGATAAATATCCTAGGTCTGTTAGCCAGAATTTATTGCAGACTTTACGAAAGAATATAGATATAGTCTGGACTTTTGTTAAAAATACATTTCAGAAAGTAAACACCGAAACCCAAACACCCAAAGACTAAAATCTTCACCATGTGGATTATCTTCTGCAATCGTTTTGAAACTGGAAACATCTTTGCTAAGTGTTACTGTCTTTGTGTGATCTGTTTTCTTTTTTTATTTTCGTACATTTTTGTTTATCTCAATCAACACATGTCCTACAAAAAAGATATCCTGTGGGCCTACTTGGATCTACTTTTCCCCATCTAATTGTGATGGATAGCTAAGTGCAAAATTAAAAAATTCTGCATAGATCTTGAAACAACAAAAAGATCAGAGTAAAAAAAACTTTAAAAAACCCCAAACCAAACCAAAGTGTGCCACAAACAACAACTGAAACAAGGCAGAAATGAAAATATTCCCCCAAAAGCAGCAGGGGACTGTACATGAGTAGGTGTCAGTGCTGGCACCAAAACTGCTGCCTCAGGGCACATTAGGGGCTGAGGATTTGTAAAGCTGTTAACTACATTTTGCACACTGCTGCTCTTGTAGTGTAAAACTGTAGAAGGAACTACAGAAAAACTCTATAGAAATAAATACAGTGTCATGGGCCTAACTTGTTGGTATTAAATATCAAACAAGTAGAAGTATACACAGTACAGTATAGAAACCCAAACAATCAAACAATAGTCTCTCTAGTTTCAGGAAATTATTATTATTATTATTATTATTATTATTATTATTATTATTATTAT